>RPOG01004383.1:0-23647 GCA_008086565.1 Thalassoma bifasciatum | reverse complement strand
TGATGAACTGTGTTAACTGACAATGGTTTTCTGAAGTGTTCCTGAGCCCACGTGCTAATATCCTTTACACAATGATGTGGGTTTTTAATGCAGCGCCGCCTGAGGGGTCAAAGGTCACGGCCATTCAATGTTGGTTTTGGGCCTTGCTGCTTACGTGCAGAGATTTCTCCAGATTCTCTGAATCTTTTGATGATATTATGGTCTGTAGATGATGAAATCCATCAATTCCTGCAGTTGGACAAAGTTGAGAAACATTGTTGTTAAACTGTTGGACTGTTTGCTCACGCAGTTGTTGACAAAGTGGTGAACCTGGCTCCATCTTTGCTTGTGAAGGACTGAGCCTTTTGGGGATGATGCTCCTTTTATACCCAATCATGACACTCACCTGTTTAAATCAACCTGTTCACCTGTGGAATGATCCAAACAGATGTTTTTTCAGCTTCAGCAACTTTAACAGACTTTTGTTCAACCTGAACAAGATTTTTAGGAACGAGGTGCAGCATCAATTAAAAAGAAAAAAAAACTAAAATTCTTGTCTTTGTAGTGTATTAAATTTAAATGAGGTTAAAGAGATTTCCAAATCATTGTTTTCTGTTTTTATTTGTTTTATATGACCAAGAATACCTGGAATTGGGGTTGTAGTATTTCACAGTTTTTTCTTTTGCTTCATATCCCATTGAAACATGTTTTTCCTTTCTCCAGCACACGTTCGTTCTTCCTGTTTTACTGGTGGAGGTTTTGCTGCAGCCTCACTTTTACCCACAGAGAAAACACGCTGTCACGGCGCTGGCTGTGGTGGGTGTGGTTTATTTATCCTGGTGAGTGTCTCATTTAAACACAGGCCCATCAGGTGAACATTGACAGACTTCAATGTTTGTGCAGAAGATGTTTTAAGACGTTGGTCATTTCCGGCTGATGTTCTGATGATACTGATGCTTCTCCGAACTGGTTCTGCAGGATTGTTTGGGTCTATCTCTCTGTGGGGATCTGGGTTTACCCCCTCCTCGGACATTTCAGCTCGGCCGGTCTGCTCTTCTTCTTCCTCTTCAACATGTCTGTGGTGACGTCTCTGTACATGCTGGGAAACAAAATGAACACCGTCCTGTGGAGTAAGAGAGGCTCAGTTTGATCCAGAGAAACATCAGTTAATATAAATACCAGGTTTAATCCACAGACTGGTTTTTGTACAAAAAGACAAGAGACAATATATGAATATTATGTCATTATTTTATTTTTTGTTTTGTTATATTAATCTGGGTGCTGTTATAAAATTTTCTTTTCTATGTGTCAAAGCTCCAGGTCGATCGAAGGATCGAGGTCAAAGCCTGTAAAATCTGTAAAATCTGTAAAATCTGGACTTCAGTCATGAAAAACAAACTCAGCATAAAAAGAATCAAAGAGTGTGACTATGAAAAGAAAACCAACAGTTCTTTTTCTTTAAATTAAGGTTTAAATTAAGTCAACATTCAAGATTTTAACATTTCAGTTTAACCCTGTCCGTCAGAGTTTTTAGCGCAAAAACAAGTTTTTCGTTCATTTCACATCACGGTGTCAGAAACATGGAAACTCAACATTTTCCTGATTGGACTTTAGTGAGTAAAGAATTATTCAGGTCTGACAAAACCATTGATTTACACATGAAGCACCGATAAAAAAAAACAAAAGGACAAACAATTTTATCTTTTGTAATATGAATAAAATAAAAATGTTTAAATGAACAGCATTAAAATATCACACCTTTAACCAAAAACGTTGATGTGACCTTTGACCCCATTAAAGAGTTTTTTTTTCTTTAATCCTGTTTCATCTTTTTGGCGTCAGACGCTGAACTGTCCTGATTGGTCCCTGTGTCTTTTTCCATCATGAGCTCATGTCAAACAGGTGGAAGTGAAGGTGATCATCCTCCGCGCAGGTCTCTGAACTCTTTCAGGTGTTGGAGATAATTCGGGTCAGCGTCCACCAAACCGACCGAGAGGATTCGAGCCAATAAATGAACGTCTTCTTCACTGAGATCCTTCTGAAAACCAGGACAGTTCTGTCTGAAACTCTGTTTTTATTCATTCACTTATGTCATAACCACAGGATCAGTGCCACAGCTGATTATCAATAATGATAATAATCGATTATAGTACATATATAATTATACTCGTCATGTTAATGTTTGTATTTAAAGACCAAACTTTGGAGATTACTCACTTTCTTGTTGGCTGAAGAGTCCACGAGCTGTGATCTTTGATTCACCTTTAAAGAAATTATTATTCAAAATTATCACACTTTATTCCCTCAGCACCGCTCTGATTAAAAAAATATTTAGTTGGATTTAAGCCTCTCGAGAAACGTTTACCTCTTTCAGTCCTTTGGAGAGGAACATGATGACGAAGAGGAGGCCGACAACGATCTGTGGGTTCAGATAAAAAAAACAAAATCACCACCAGAGTTTGAATAACGAAAACATTTTAACACACGGTGAAGATTAATACTCACCCCCAACAGGTACAACATGACGTGTGTGTGTGAGTGTGTGTGTGAGTGTGTGTGTGTGTGTGTTGATCCTTTCTGCTCTGATTTAAAATCTGTTCTGACTGAGTTTCAGCTCTTCAAGACAAAAAGAGACGAGAGAAACAAGAAGAACAGGAAACGCAAGATCAAACATGTCATCAGGAACACACACACACACACACACACACACACTCACACACACACACACACACACACACACACACACACACACACACACACACACAGACATTTGTTCATTTGAAACATAAAACTAAACTGCTTAATTGATGGAAATGACTAAATCATTTTCAAGTTTTAAATTTTTATTTTCGGATTTTTTCCCTACTCTAATTTAACCTTTTTTTTTTTTTTTTTAACTTCTAATCTATTTTTATAACTCAACCTGATTTATTTTTTTGTATGATTACGTTGTGTAATTTGATAAAACCCTGTTTTTTTCTATTGTTATACATTTGTATCATTCCTTTTCAAACCTGATTTTAAAAAAACATTTTTCAATATTTTATTTTTATTTTATATTTATTGACATTTTTTTAGTCTGAGTCTGACTGAGAAGCGCATGCGCGTTGTGGAACTGTGTCGATGCTTCGTGACGTTTCTTCAGCTTCACACATGTTTGACAGCAGAATAACTTCCGGTTTTAGGGGCTTGCCTTCAAACTAACAGTTATCACTTTCACATTGTAACTTTGAGAATGAATTGACTGACTATTAAAATAATAAATCTATGACTAAATCATACTTTACTCCAAGAAAGATGAACAGACAGACACGCGCTGCTCCGTGTCACAGACCGGGGTCCATGTTGTTACAGAGCGAGCTTTACTTTGAAAGGACAGACCGGATGTGAACGTTTGTAGTTTTTGTAGTTTTCGCCTCTTTAGCAGCAGTTGTTGACTTCGTGGGGGCCTGACTGCTCTGCAAACTGCAGCGTTTACTGAAGAGATGGAAGAATGAGCCGGTTTGTTCTTTATTAAAGGCTGGAGAAGGTTTTACAAACGCAGAGACGGTTTGGGTAAGAAAAAAATAAAATATGATCAAAAATAAAGATAAACGAGCGACAGAGCAACGAGCTGTTTGTAAAGTTCAGGTTTAAACTGCAGAAACGTTTAGTCTCAGATACAACATCTTTTTATTCATGTTTCAGTGAAAAACACCATTAATGCTACTCACGGTAATAAAACAGATATAAAAATGTTCCTTTAACCATAAAAGCCTGTCAGCCTTAGCTCAGAGGAATTAGCCTGCAGATATTCGCTAAAATATTAATATAAAATTACATCTTAACGTTTTCTGATGTCTGTAACTCACTTTTAAGAAAATGTACAGTTATTAAACTTTAATGTCAGTCAAAACCAGGAGGGAAATTATAGTCAGGGACAAAACACTGGACAGTTCAGATTACCAGGCTAATTATTAAGAAAACAAATAAATCAACTATGAAGCTCACAAGAGGAAAATATCTACAGTTTATTTTATTAAGGTAAAGTCTGAACATTTTTATTCAGGTAAACATTTAACATTATCCTGTTTTACTGTAATAAATAACATTATACTAAAAATTATTATTCAGGTAAAGTCTGAACATTATTATTATGTAAAGTCTGAACATTATTATTCAGGTAAAGTCTGAACATTATTATTATGTAAAGTCTGAACATTATTATTATGTAAAGTCTGAACATTATTATTCAGGTAAAGTCTGAACATTATTATTCAGGTAAAGTCTGAACATTATTATTATGTAAAGTCTGAACATTATTATTATGTAAAGTCTGAACATTATTATTATGTAAAGTCTGAACATTATTATTATGTAAAGTCTGAACATTATTATTATGTAAAGTCTGAACAGTGTCTGTGTTGAGTTGTGTTGTTGTTGTGTTGTTGTGTGTTTTTCACTCGTGTTACTATAATTCTGTGAAGCACTGATGTGCTGATCCATGAAGGTGTGTTACCTGGTACCTGATGACCTGTTCTCCACAGAGCGGGTCGCCCGTGTTAGTGGCGTGCTGACATGTTGTGCTGGGGGAACGCCTCCTACGGTCAGCTGGGTCTGGGGGGGATCGATGAAGAGATCGTGGTTGAACCTCGCAGGTGTGAATTCTTCGATGGAAAGTGTGTGCGTGACGTGGGCTGTGGCCACAGACACACGGTTTTCCTGCTGGAGGACGGGACGGTTTACACCTGTGGCTGCAACGACCTGGGTCAGTTAGGACACGACAAGTCACGGAAGAAACCAGGTGAGACGTGTCTGAGCAACTGGTGAAGCTGTTCATCATGAGTGTGGTAACCCTGATCCACAGAGCAGGTAACTAGTCCTGTTAAACAGGTAACTAGTCCTGTTAAACAGGTAACTCGTCCTGTTAAAGAGGTAACTAATCCTGTTAAACAGGTAACTAGTCCAGTTAAAGAGGTATCTAGTCCTGCTAAAGAGGTGAACCTGTGTCTCCAGGACAGGTAACTAGTCCTGTTAAACAGGTAACTCGTCCTGTTAAACGGGTAACTAGTCCAGTTAAAGAGGTAACTAGTCCTGTTAAAGAGGTAACTAGTCCTGTCAAACAGGTAACTAGTTCTGTTAAAGAGGTAGCTAGTCCTATTAAACAGGTGGACCTGTATGTTCAGACCAAATAACTAGTTCTGTTAAAGAGGTAACTAGTCCTGTTAAACAGGTAACTAGTTCTGTGAAAGAGGTGAACCTGTGTCTCCAGAACAGGTAACTAGTCCAGTTAAAGAGGTAACTAGTCCTTTTAAAGAGGTAACTAGTGCTGTTAAAGAGGTGAACCTGTGTCTCCAGAACAGGTAACTAGTCCAGTTAAAGAGGTAACTCGTCCTGTTAAAGAGGTGAACCTGTGTCTCCAGAACAGGTAACTAGTCCTATTAAAGAGGGAACTAGTCCTGTTAAAGAGGTAACTAGTCCTGTTAAAGAGGTGAACCTGTGTCTCCAGAACAGGTAACTAGTTCTGTTAAAGAGGTTACTAGTCCTGTTAAAGAGGGAACTAGTCCTGTTAAAGCGATGAACCTGTGTCTCCAGAACAGGTAACTAGTCCAGTTAAAGAGGTAACTAGTCCTGTTAAAGAGGTAACTAGTCCTGTTAAAGAGGTTAACCTGTGTCTCCAGAACAGGTAACTAGTCCTGTTAAAGAGGTAACTAGTCCTGTTAAAGAGGTGAACCTGTGTCTCCAGAACAGGTGGTGGCGCTGGACGCACAGATCATCGCGGCTCTGGCGTGCGGTCAGTCGCACACGCACGCGGTGAACGACAAAGGTCAAGTTTTCTCGTGGGGTCTGGGCTCTGACGGACAGCTGGGCCTCAATAACTTTGATGAATGTGTTCGTGTGCCTCGGTGAGTCTGAGAACAGTCGTTATTCCCTGTTTGTTTGTTATATTTTTAGTTAATAAATGAAGAATTCTGCTCTCTCTTTGAAACCGCAGAAATATAAAAACTCTGTCAGACGTTCAGGTCGCTCAGGTTTCCTGTGGGTACTGGCACTCGCTCGCTCTGTCCAGAGGTACACAAACATTAGAATCATTAAAACATCATTGTTGAATTAAAACTTTTATTTGATGATGCAGTTATCACTTCACCCTAACTTTAGAATCATAGAAACATCATTGTTGAATTAAAACTTTTATTTGATGATGCATTCATCACCTCACCCTAACTTTAGAATCATAGAAACATCATTGTTGAATTAAAACCTTTATTTGATGATGCATTCATCACTTCACCCTAACTTTAGAATCATAACAACATTTTAATTTTATTCATGAATCACTGAAATGAACTGTGTTGTCTGTATATTATTAATACATTCATCACTTTATGGACACATAAATGAGTTGTTGAAGTATTTTTACGTGTTGGTCTGATTTGAGTGTTACCTGTGTCTCTGCAGGGGGTCAGGTGTTCTCATGGGGACAGAATCGTTTTGGACAGCTGGGTTTGGGAATAACCGGTCAGAGTATTTGTTCTCCTCAAATCATTCAGTCTGTGCACGGCGTTCCCTTTGCTCAGCTATCAGCAGGGGGCGCTCACAGCTTCGCCCTCACGCTGTCGGGGGCCGTGTTCGGATGGGGCAGGAACAAGTTTGGACAGCTGGGACTCAACGACAGAAACGGTGAGTTTAAACCCAAATCTGTGAGCCTGGAAAGTTGCACTCAGACTAAACTTGCAGCTTTTCTCTCCAGTTCGAATTATCATCATTAAAAATGTCAAATCTCAAGAAGCAACTTTTAGCGAAGGTTTAACCCCAGATTTGATTTAACTGAAAATAAGAAGTTATGTGTTTTAGATCGCTGCTTTCCGACCCTGCTGAAATCGCTCCGGTCTCAGAAAGTGATTTTTATTTCCTGTGGAGAGGATCACACAGCAGCGCTCACTAAGGTGGAGTTTATAAAGCTTTTCCATTTATTTATTTGAATTATTTGTTTATCAGAACTTATACCTGCCTCCCTCTGAATTGTCGTAGAAAATAAAGTCGACAGCGTTTCCGTTCTTATTTCTCGGTCATTATTGAGCTGATCTGCCAGGTCGTCCTGCTCTGAGGTCTTTGTCACGCCTTCATCATCATGTGATGCTGCTTCACAGGAAGGCGGCGTGTTCACCTTTGGGGCCGGAGGATACGGTCAACTAGGACACAACTCAACCAACCATGAGATCAACCCCAGGAAGGTGTTCGAGCTCATGGGAAACGTGGTCACACAGATCACGTGTGGAAGGTCAAAGACATTTCCTCTCTGAAGAATCTGTGATCGACGTGTTTGAGAATCTTCTGTCAAAACTCACAGAAAGAGAAAAACACAGCCAGGTGGAAAGAGTTTAAAGGGTTAAAATGTTTTAAAGGGTCAGAAAGAGATAAAAGGGTTAGAAGGTTTAAAAAGGTTAAAAGGGTCAGAAAGAGATAAAAGGTTAAAATGTTTAAAAAAGGGTCAGAAAGAGATAAAAGGGTTAAAATGTTTAAAAAAGGGTCAGAAAGAGATAAAAGGGTTAGAAGGTTTAAAAAGGTTAAAAGGGTCAGAAAGAGTTTAAAGGGTTAAAATGTTTTAAAAGGGTTAGAAAAAGGTAAAAGGGTTAGAAGGTTTAAAAAGGTTTAAAGGGTCAGAAAGAGTTTAAAGGGTTAAAATGTTTTAAAAGGGTCAGAAAGAGATAAAAGGGTTAAAATATTTAAAAAGGTTAAAAGGGTCAGAAAGAGATAAAAGGGTTAGAAGGTTTAAAAAGGTTAAAAGGGTCAGAAAGGTGAGAGATGAGGGAGCTCGCTCTTCACCCGTGTGTTTGGAAAAAAAATACAAAATGCAGAAAAGGAGAGAATACTGTTAAAATCATTTATGAAAAGACAACTTAAAAGACGCTGACCCAGAAACAGAAAAATGTTTGAACCCTGGTTTTTTCCGTGTGTTTCAGCCTCTGCATCTAATTAAAACTTTTCATTAAATCGTTTCATTGAAGCATTTCCACACAGATTTTAAATTGTTTTTTTTATTTTGTGCTTCCTTTTTTTCCGTGTGTTGATTCTGTGTTTCATTTTGTCTGATTTCTGTGAAGGCAGCACACGTTGGCGTTCACGCCGTCCTCAGGAAAGATGGATTCTTTTGGCCTGGGGGGGAACGGGCAGCTGGGCACTCGATCCACCTGTAACAGGAAAAGTCCGGCACCTGTCAAAGGGCCGCGCCTGTTCCCACCGTCATCCATGGACTCAGGTGTTTTTCACTCAGGTGTTTTTCACTCAGGTGTTTTTCACTCAGGTGTTTTTCACTAATGTTGCCGCTTGGACTTTTATATTTTTTTGTTTCGGTTTATTATTTTAAAAACAGACATGTTTTTTTCTGTGTAGACTTGGAGCCGGTTTGCTGCGTGAAGAGAATTTATGCCGGTGGAGACCAAAGCTTCGCTCACTATCGCACAGACAAAGTAAAATATCACGAAAATGTCCTTTTTTTCCTTTCAGTGGGGATTTTACTTTTTTTTCAAGAAGTGAAACTTTGAGCCCAAGAAAACTTTCCATGTGCTTTTAAAAAATATGTAAATGTGTTTGTATAATACCTGCAGAGTTTTGACAAGGTGGCGGTCTCAGATTCAGACAGAAAACTTTGCTGTTTAAACGAAGAAACGATTCAGAGATGGTTGGATCATTCGTCAGGACGACTTCCCTCAGAAATCTCAAAGTAAAACTCTCACATTGTTCGTGAAACACATTTGAATTCTTGTTTTGATTGAGTTTGATGGTTTTTCTTTTTTTTTTCAGTGAGATCGACCTTGTGTTTTCATCAGCGAGCTGCTTGAACGGATCCTTTTTATCAATCAGGTGATCATGTTTGTAATTTAACATTTACCTGCGAACGTTACAAAGTTATCTTTTTCCATTTTTAATCCCCTTAAAAAAAACAAATTAAACTAATTATTTATATTGACAGCGTTCTGTATCACTTCATCCTTTTTTTTCTCTAATGATTTTTAAATATTTAATCTTTCTGTGATGTTCACTGTGATTAACTGCAGTTTGTTGGGTTTAATCCTAAAAATATGTGTTTCATTCGCAGTAATCCCGATCACTTCAGTACGAGCAGTAAATGCTCTGGTGTTGACATGAATGTAGCTCGACTCCTGTTTCACAGGTTGATCACACCTGATCATCCCGAGATCAATCAGCAGGTCAGAGGTCAAACATTCACCATTTCATGTCTTCATTTTTTCAATCATTATTTCCAACTTCTTAATGTTTCGCTGTAATCATGACAGAAGAAACTAAACGTCTGATAGTTTATTTGCTCTGTGTAATCACAGACGATAAAATTTCATGCATAATCTTGTTTCATTCCCAATTTTCTGGAAAACTTTCTGCTTTGTATTCCTCCATTTTTGAAACAATTCACATTTAAGATCCATAAAACTGTTCAAAATGTTGAGTTTTCTTCATTTGACCCAGACTTTGTATTTCACAACTCTCAGTTTCTGTCTTATCGTGTAAAAGTCTCTCTCTCTTTAACTGTGTGGGTCAGATCGCTGCCAGTCTGGAGAAAAACCTGATTCCCAGGTTGAGTTCTTCTCCTCCAGATGTGGAAGCTTTGAGAGTGTTCGTCACGCTGCCCGAGTGTCCGCTCTTCAGGGACAGGAACAACTACGTCACCATCACCATCCCGTTCGCTCGCTGCGTGATCGGCCTGAAGCAGCCTCCTCTGAAGGTGCTCGGTACGACGCCGTTTACCTGCTGCCCTTCGTCCTTTTACGCCTTATTCTGTTCCCAGAAACTCTCACTCTGCGTTTGCTCCGTTTGTCTCTGTGCACAGAAAACTGGTGGGCTCGCTTCGAGCCCCCGGTCTTCCAGCACCTGGTGGAGCTGTACAAGGAGGTGGTGGTTTACCTGCTGCAGATGCACAAAGTCGGGATTCCTTCAGCCGAGCAGAGAATCTTCACCTGTTTCCTCGACACGTCGCTGCGTCTGCTGGAGATCCTGCACGCCGTGAGACATACACCTGAGTCACAGATACACCTGAGTCACATGACACGTTGAGGAAACACCTGAGTGAGATCACAGGTGTGACCATGGTTTCTGTGTTGCAGGTGAGCGAGCGAGCCGGTCACATCATCCAGTTCGATAAATTCTACATCCATGAGCTGGACGAGCTGATCGACATCAGGAACGACTACGTGAGCTGGGTCCAGAGGCAGATGTTTCCCATGGTGCGTCTGCTGCTTTGTTGTTGTTGTTGTTGTTGTTGTTGTTGTTGTTGCACAGAAATGTGTTTGTTGATCTGGATCCGTCACTTCTGTCTGTGTCAGGGTCAGGATGGCGTCTTCACTCTGTGCAGGTTTCCGTTTATATTTGACGCTCAGGCCAAGACGACGCTGCTGCAGACGGATGCTGTGATTCAGATGCAGGTAACCAATCCCTGTTTGTGGTGATGTCACATGACCATCAGGTACCTCTTTTGTCACATGACCATCAGAGTCTGTTTTTTTTAACCAGGTGAGTTTGAAACACCTGTTAGTCGGTCAGAATGAAGTTTGTGGTATAAATGTGAAGTTTTATGGTGATGAATTCAGATTTAATCCTGCTGCATCGCCACATCCTGGTGTTGTTTACTCATCCATGATGTTGTTTACTCATCCATGATGTTGTTTACTCGTTGTTCCTGATGTTGTTTACTCGTTGTTCCTGATGTTGTTTACTCGTTGTTCCTGATGTTGTTGACTCATTGTTCCTGATGTTGTTTACTCATTGTTCCTGATGTTGTTTACTCATTGTTCCTGATTTTGTTTACTCATTGTTCCTGATGTTGTTGACTCGTTGTTCCTGACTTTGTTTACTCATTGTTCCTGATGTTGTTGACTCGTTGTTCCTGATGCTGCGTTGTGAAGATGGCGGTGGATCAGGCTCAGATGCAGAACTTCAGCTCCATGTTTATGCCGGCGGTGGAGTCGGTGAATCCCTGTCTCATCCTGATCGTCCGGAGAGAAAACATCGTGGGAGACACCATGGAAGTGCTCAGGAAATCCAAGAACGTGGACTACAAGAAACCGCTGAAGGTACTTCTCACTTCAGTGTTTTAGAAAAAAGGAACATGGGATCAAAAATTAAATCAACAGCAGGATGAGTTTGATGAGAACCTCCTGATCTCAGGTGGGTTAGTGTGTTCACCTTTCTGTTTATTAGTTTATTTGCTGGTTAAGCTTTGTTATTTAGTTAGTTTGCTGGTTAACCCTCATTCGACAGACTCGTCGACAGATGAGCGCTGTCTGGCGGACGCTGTCGTCCTGACGCTGTTGTCCCGACGCTGTTGTCCCGACGCTGTCGTCCCGACGCTGTCGTCCCGACGCTGTTGTCCTGACGCTGTCGTCCTGACGCTGCCGTCCTGACGCTGTCGTACTGGCGGTGTCATTCTGGCAGGGTCGTGCTGACGCTGTCGTCCTGACGCTGTCGTCCTGACGCTGTTGTCCTGACGCTGTCGTCCTGACGCTGCCGTCCTGACGCTGTCGTCCTGGCGGTGTCATCCTGGCAGGGTCGTGCTGACGCTGTCGTCCTGACGCTGTCGTCCTGACGCTGTCGTCCTGACGCTGTCGTCCTGACGCTGTCGTCCTGACACTGCCGTCCTGACGCTGTCGTACTGGCGGTGTCATTCTGGCAGGGTCGTCCTGAAGCTGTCGTCATGACACTGTCGTCCTGACACTGTCTTCCTGACGGTGTTGTCCTGACGCTGCCATCCTGACGCTGCCGTCCAGACGCTGTTGTCCCTGACGCTGCCGTCATGACGCTGTTGTCCCTGACGCTGCCGTCATGACGCTGTCGTCCAGACGCTGTTGTCCCTGACGCTGCCGTCATGACGCTGCCGTCCAGACGCTGTTGTCCCTGACGCTGCCGTCATGACGCTGTCGTCATGATGCTGTCATCCTGACGCTGTTGTCATGACGTTGTCGTCCCGACGCTGTCATCCCGACGCTGTTGTCATGACGTTGTCGTCCTGACGCTGTCGTTCTCTCAGGTGATCTTCGTCGGGGAGGAGGCGGTGGATGCAGGCGGTGTGAGAAAAGAGTTTTTCCTGTTGATCATGAAGGAGCTGCTGGACCCTAAATATGGGATGTTTCGTTACCATGACGATTCCAGGCTTATCTGGTTTTCAAACAAGGTGATCAAAGAACCTGAACAACACACAACCTCTGGATTATTTCATAAATGATAAATATATGATAAATATGTTTTTCATGTTTTAATTTCTCAAACCCTCTGATTATCAATAATCTGTGACAGAACATTTAAAACAGCATTACGACCCTTTAATGTGGATTAACCAGCTGAATATATCCACGTATTAAAATGACAGTTTAACCCTGATTAATGGATTAAAAGGAAATGAAGACAAACTAACCCAGATTAATTCAAATTCACCCAGATTAACTCAGCTCTCCTTGATTAATCGTCCAATGTTGCTTTTTGTTCACTTCCTGTTAAACCAACATTAAGATGGAGGTATTTTCATTTAAATGCAGATAAACATGTTGCACTGTGAATTATTTCTGGGTTTTTCTCACTTCCTGTCACATGACCCCGCCCACAGACATTTGAAGACATCGACCTGTTTAATCTGATCGGATTAATGTGCGGCCTGGCCATTTATAATCTGACCATTGTGGAGCTGAATTTCCCGTTGGCTCTTTACAAAAAGCTGCTGAAGAAGAAACCGAACCTGGACGACCTGAAGGAGCTGATGCCTGATGTGGGGAGGTCAGAGGTCACTCACCTGTCCAGGAGTGTTTTTTTCAGAGTTTAAACTGAGATTACAGATTAACAGATGAAAGGTAATGACTGATTTAATCCAGCACAGTGTTGTTAGAGTGAGATTAACGGGTTTATTTCTCCAGGAGCCTGCAGCAGGTGCTGGATTACACAGAGGACGACCTGGAGGAAACGTTCTGTCTGAACTTCACCGTAAGCGGCGCCGTGACCCGTGAAACAGCGGCGTGCAGACAACACTCATAAAAACTGTTAATGTAGCGTCCCGCTCTTCACATTTTACCTCTGTTTTCAGATCACAGAAGAAAACTACGGCGCCACAGAGGTGTTTGAACTCATTCCAAACGGCGAGAACGTGAACGTGAACAAATCAAACAGGTATTCAGCGATTTCCTGATCCGTCCAATCACGTCACAGAATTCCTCCACGTTGAAATGTCTCTTCTGCAGGCAGGACTTCGTTCACGCGTACGTTAACTACGTGTTCAACACGTCTGTGGGTCCACTCTTCGAATGTTTTTATGCCGGATTTCATAAAGTTTGCGGAGGAAAAGTTCTGGAGCTTTTCCAGCCGAACGAACTTCAGTCCATGGTGATCGGAAACACCAACTACGACTGGACCGAGCTGCAGAAGGTCTGAGTCTTAAAACATGTTTAATCCATGTTTAATCCTGAAAAAGCTTTCTGATCTGATTCTTAAAACATGTTTAATCCATGATAAATCCTGAAAAAGCTTTCTGATCTGATTCTTAAAACATGTTTAATCCTGAAAAAGCTTTCTGATCTGATTCTTAAAACATGTTTAATCCTGAAAAAGCTTTCTGATCTGAGTCTTAAAACATGTTTAATCCATGTTTAATCCTGAAAAAGCTTTCTGATCTGAGTCTTAAAACATGTTTAATCCATGTTTAATCCTGAAAAAGCTTTCTGATCTGATTCTTAAAACATGTTTAATCCTGAAAAAGCTTTCTGATCTGATTCTTAAAACATGTTTAATCCTGAAAAAGCTTTCTGATCTGAGTCTTAAAACATGTTTAATCCATGTTTAATCCTGAAAAAGCTTTCTGATCTGAGTCTTAAAACATGTTTAATCCATGTTTAATCCTGAAAAAGCTTTCTGATCTGAGTCTTAAAACATGTTTAATCCATGTTTAATCCTGAAAAAGCTTTCTGATCTGATTCTTAAAAATGTTTAATCCATGTTTAATCCTGAAAAAGCTTTCTGATCTGATTCTTAAAACATGTTTAATCCATGTTTATTCCTGAAAAAGCTTTCTGATCTGAGTCTTAAAACATGTTTAATCCATGTTTAATCCTGAAAAAGCTTTCTGATCTGATTCTTAAAATGTTTAATCCTGAAAAATCTTTCTGATCTGATAAAGTTCTCTCTAAAAAAAAACCTCCTGACCAAANGAGAATCTTCACCTGTTTCCTCGACACGTCGCTGCGTCTGCTGGAGATCCTGCACGCCGTGAGACATACACCTGAGTCACAGATACACCTGAGTCACATGACACGTTGAGGAAACACCTGAGTGAGATCACAGGTGTGACCATGGTTTCTGTGTTGCAGGTGAGCGAGCGAGCCGGTCACATCATCCAGTTCGATAAATTCTACATCCATGAGCTGGACGAGCTGATCGACATCAGGAACGACTACGTGAGCTGGGTCCAGAGGCAGATGTTTCCCATGGTGCGTCTGCTGCTGTGTTGTTGTTGTTGTTGTTGTTGTTGTTGCACAGAAACGTGTTTGTTGATCTGGATCCGTCACTTCTGTCCGTGTCAGGGTCAGGACGGCGTCTTCACTCTGTGCAGGTTTCCGTTTATATTTGACGCTCAGGCCAAGACGACGCTGCTGCAGACGGATGCTGTGATTCAGATGCAGGTAACCAATCCCTGTTTGTGGTGATGTCACATGACCATCAGGTACGTCTTTTGTCACATGACCATCAGGTACGTCTTTTGTCACATGACCATCAGGTACGTCTTTTGTCACATGACCATCAGAGTCTGTTTTTTTTAACCAGGTGAGTTTGAAACACCTGTTAGTGGGTCAGAATGAAGTTTGTGGTATAAATGTGAAGTTTTATGGTGATGAATTCAGATTTAATCCTGCTGCATCGCCACATCCTGGTGTTGTTTACTCATCCATGATGTTGTTTACTCATCCATGATGTTGTTTACTCATCCATGATGTTGTTGACTCGTTGTTCCTGATGTTGTTTACTCGTTGTTCCTGATGTTGTTGACTCGTTGTTCCTGATGTTGTTGACTCATTGTTCCTGATGTTGTTTACTTGTTGTTTACTCGTTGTTCCTGATGTTGTTTACTCGTTGTTCCTGATGTTGTTTACTCGTTGTTCCTGATGTTGTTTACTCGTTGTTCCTGATGCTGCGTTGTGAAGATGGCGGTGGATCAGGCTCAGATGCAGAACTTCAGCTCCATGTTTATGCCGGCGGTGGAGTCGGTGAATCCCTGTCTCATCCTGATCGTCCGGAGAGAAAACATCGTGGGAGACACCATGGAAGTGCTCAGGAAATCCAAGAACGTGGACTACAAGAAACCGCTGAAGGTACATCTCACTTCAGTTTTTTAGAAAAATGGATCATGGGACAGAAAATGAAATCAACAGCAGGATGAGTTTGATGAGAACCTCCTGATCTCAGGTGGGTTAGTGTGTTCACCTTTCTGTTTATTAGTTTATTTGCTGGTTAAGCTTTGTTAGTTAGTTAGTTTGCTGGTTAACCCTAATTGGACAGACTCGTCGACAGATGAGCGCTGTCTGGCGGACGCTGTCGTCCTGACGCTGTCGTCATGACGGTGTCTTCCTGACGCTGTCGTCCTGACACTGTTGTCCTGACGGTGCCGTCCTGACACTGTCGTCCTGACACTGTTGTCCTGACGGTGCCGTCCTGACACTGTCGTCCTGACACTGTTGTCCTGACGGTGCCGTCCTGACACTGTCGTCCTGACACTGTTGTCATGACGGTGTCGTCCTGACGCTGTCGTCATGACGCTGTTGTCCCGGCGCTGTCGTCCCGACGCTGTTGTCAGGTCGGTGTCGTCCTGACACTGTCGTCCTGACGCTGTCGTCATGACGCTGTTGTCCCGGCGCTGTTGTCCTGACGCTGTTGTCATGACGGTGTCGTCCCGACGCTGTTGTCAGGTCGGTGTCGTCCTGACGCTGTTGTCATGACGGTGTCGTCCCGACGCTGTTGTCAGGTCGGTGTCGTCCCGACGCTGTTGTCATGACGGTGTCGTCCTGACGGTGTCGTCCTGACGCTGTTGTCATGACGGTGTTGTCCTGACGCTGTTGTCCTGACGCTGTTGTCCTGGCGCTGTCGTCCCGACGCTGTTGTCATGACGGTGTCGTCCTGACGCTGTCGTCCTGACGCTGTTGTCCTGACGCTGTTGTCCTGACACTGTCGTTCTCTCAGGTGATCTTCGTCGGGGAGGAGGCGGTGGATGCAGGCGGTGTGAGAAAAGAGTTTTTCCTGTTGATCATGAAGGAGCTGCTGGACCCTAAATATGGGATGTTTCGTTACCATGACGATTCCAGGCTTATCTGGTTTTCAAACAAGGTGATCAAAGAACCTGAACAACACACAACCTCTGGATTATTTCATAAATGATAAATATATGATAAATATGTTTTTCATGTTTTAATTTCTAAAACCCTCTGATTATCAATAATCTGTGACAGAACATTTAAAACAGCATTTCGACCCTTTAATGTGGATTAACCAGCTGAATATATCCACGTATTAAAATGACAGTTTAACCCTGATTAATGGATTAAAAGGAAATGAAGACAAACTAACCCAGATTAATTCAAATTCACCCAGATTAACTCAGCTCTCCTTGATTAATCGTCCAATGTTGCTTTTTGTTCACTTCCTGTTAAACCAACATTAAGATGGAGGTATTTTCATTTAAATGCAGATAAACATGTTGCACTGTGAATTATTTCTGGGTTTTTCTCACTTCCTGTCACATGACCCCGCCCACAGACATTTGAAGACATCGACCTGTTTAATCTGATCGGATTAATGTGCGGCCTGGCCATTTATAATCTGACCATCGTGGAGCTGAATTTCCCGTTGGCTCTTTACAAAAAGCTGCTGAAGAAGAAACCGAACCTGGACGACCTGAAGGAGCTGATGCCTGATGTGGGGAGGTCAGAGGTCACTCACCTGTCCAGGAGTGTTTTTTTCAGAGTTTAAACTGAGATTACAGATTAACAGATGAAAGGTAATGACTGATTTAATCCAGCACAGTGTTGTTAGAGTGAGATTAACGGGTTTATTTCTCCAGGAGCCTGCAGCAGGTGCTGGATTACACCGAGGACGACCTGGAGGAAACGTTCTGTCTGAACTTCACCGTAAGCGGCGCCGTGACCCGTGAAACAGCGGCTAAGACAACATTCATAAAAACTGTTAATGTAGCGTCCCGCTCTTCACATTTTACCTCTGTTTTCAGATCACAGAAGAAAACTACGGCGCCACAGAGGTGTTTGAACTCATTCCAAACGGCGAGAACGTCAACGTGAACAAATCAAACAGGTATTCAGCGATTTCCTGATCCGTCCAATCACGTCACAGAATTCCTCCACGTTGAAATGTCTCTTCTGCAGGCAGGACTTCGTTCACGCGTACGTTAACTACGTGTTCAACACGTCTGTGGGTCCACTCTTCGAATGTTTTTATGCCGGATTTCATAAAGTTTGCGGAGGAAAAGTTCTGGAGCTTTTCCAGCCGAACGAACTTCAGTCCATGGTGATCGGAAACACCAACTACGACTGGACCGAGCTGCAGAAGGTCTGAGTCTTAAAACAAGTTTAATCCTGAAAAAGCTTTCTGATCTGATTCTTAAAACAAGTTTAATCCATGTTTAATCCGGAAAAGGCTTTCTGATCTGATTCTTAAAACATGTTTAATCCATGTTTAATCCTGAAAAGGCTTTCTGATCTGATTCTTAAAACATCTTTAATCCATGTTTAATCCTGAAAAAGCTTTCTGATCTGATTCTTAAAATGTTTAATCCATGTTTAATCCTGAAAAAGCTCTCTGATCTGATTCTTAAAATGTTTAATCCATGTTTAATCCTGAAAAAGCTTTCTGATCTGATTCTTAAAAATGTTTAATCCATGTTTAATCCTGAAAAATCTTTCTGATCTGATTCTTAAAATGTTTAATCCTGAAAAATCTTTCTGATCTGATAAAGTTCACTCTAAAAAAAACCTCCAGACCGAATTTAATTGTGTGAATTTTATTGAAAACAGGGTTGAATGAAGCAGGTTTTGTTGATCATCTTTCCTCAGAGCACTGAATACAAAGGAGAGTTCTGGGCCGATCATCCCACCATCAAACTCTTCTGGGAAGTTTTCCATGAGCTTCCTTTAGAAAGAAAGAAGCAGTTTTTATGTAAGTGACTCAACTTTGGTACAACTCCATAATTTTTTTACCCGATTTTCAGATTCAGACCCTTTGATTTTTGATTTTTGGTTCGACTTATCTGAAGTGGCGTTTCAGTGTTTCTCACAGGAAGTGACCGGATTCCCATCCTGGGCATGAAGAGTCTGAAGCTGGTGATCCAACCCACAGGTGGAGGTGAACATTACTTACCTGTCGCTCACACCTGCTTCAACCTGCTGGACCTGCCCAAGTACACGAGCACAGAAACTCTGAGAGAGAAACTGTTACAGGCCATCGATCACAATCAGGGCTTCAACCTGGTCTANAAATTTAATTGTGTGAATTTTATTGAAAACAGGGTTGAATGAAGCAGGTTTTGTTGATCATCTTTCCTCAGAGCACTGAATACAAAGGAGAGTTCTGGGCCGATCATCCCACCATCAAACTCTTCTGGGAAGTTTTCCATGAGCTTCCTTTAGAAAGAAAGAAGCAGTTTTTATGTAAGTGACTCAACTTTGGTACAACTCCATAATTTTTTAACCCGATTTTCAGATTCAGACCCTTTGATTTTTGATTTTGGTTCGACTTATCTGAAGTGGCGTTTCAGTGTTTCTCACAGGAAGTGACCGGATTCCCATCCTGGGCATGAAGAGTCTGAAGCTGGTGATCCAACCCACAGGTGGAGGTGAACATTACTTACCTGTCGCTCACACCTGCTTCAACCTGCTGGACCTGCCCAAGTACACGAGCACAGAAACTCTGAGAGACAAACTGTTACAGGCCATCGATCACAATCAGGGCTTCAACCTGGTCTAAAAACTTTCACCTGTTAGAAAAACTCATGAAGCTCCGTCTGAGAGCGAACCGAGCCGAGAGGACGAAGAGACGGAAAAATAAAGAAACGACACAGAAAGACGAAGAGACAAAAAAATAAGAAACGACACAGAAAGACGAAGAGACAGAAAAATAAAGAAAACGACACAGAAGACACGGAAAAATAAAGAAACGACACAGAAAGACGAAGGGACGGAAAAATAAAGAAACGACACAGAAAGACGAAGAGACGGAAAAATAAAGACACGACACAGAAAGACAAAGATACAGAAAAATAAAGAAACGACACAGAAAGACGAAGAGACGCAAAAATAAACGACACAGAAAGACGAAGAAAAGGAAAAATAAAGAAACGACACAGAAAGACAAAGAGACGGAAAAATAAAGAAACGACACAGAAAGACGAAGAGAAGGAAAAATAAAGAAACGACACAGAAAGACGTAGAGACGTAAAAATAAAGAAACGACACAGAAAGACGTAGAGACGTAAAAATAAAGAAACGACACAGAAAGACAAAGAGACGGAAAAATAAACAACACAGAAAGACGAAGAGACGGAAAAATAAAGAAACGACACAGAAAGACAAAGAGACGGAAAAATAAAGAAACGACACAGAAAGACGAAGAGACGGAAAAATAAAGAAACGACACAGAAAGACAAAGAGACGGAAAAATAAACGACACAGAAAGACGAAGAGACAGAAAAATAAAGAAACGACACAGAAAGACGAAGAAAACATTTGTGAAAGATGAGACGACCAAGGCAATGGAGTCTGTGAAGGGGGGTCAAAGGGGCGGGGTCATATTGTTGGGGGCGGGGTCATAGAGTTATCAAAGGGGGGGGGGGTCAGAGCGTTGTTCTGCGGACGTCTCAGGTGTCAGTATTTCAGTTGTGATTAAAAGAGATTCTTCAGAGGACGAGTGAACTTCTGTTCATGGTGATGATGCAGAAATGAACACACACACACACACACACAAACACACACACAAACACACACAAACACACACACACACACACACACACACACAAACACACACACCTGCACATGGAGTCATCCCCGGTTACATCACTAACACTGATCAGGAGACGTTGGATCTTCTCCGGTGGGAAATTGTTGTTTATTCCTTAATAAATAGTTACCATCAAAAATAATTCAACGTTCACGTGAATCAATCAGTTAGAATATTGAAAAGAAATAAATATCAACATGAACATCTAAAACTCGATTCAGACTCCAGAGAAAAACTAAACCATCTTTAGGTGAAGTTTGTTCCCAAGTGAATTTGATGTTTTCTAATATTATTATAATGAAACTTATCCCGAATGTTTTTACTTCTGTTCTTTTTATGTTTAAACAAAAACTTCAGACTAATTTTCACATACTCAGCTGTGAGCCTTAACTACAGAGAAACAAAGAGGAAAACACAGAAACGCTGTTTATTTAAGAGACAACAAACAAAAACAAACTGTGTCTATAAATAAAACAACTAAAACACCAGTGAATGCAACAACAGGTGAACTGGTTAATTCTGATCAAAGTGGTTAATTCTGATCAAACTGGTTAATTCTGATCAAAGTGGTTAATTCTGATCAAACTGGTTAATTCTGATCAAAGTGGTTAATTCTGATCAAACTGGTTAATTCTGATCAAAGTGGTTAATTCTGATCAAAGTGGTTAATTCTGATCAAAGTGGTTAATTCTGATCAAACTGGTTAATTCTGATCAAACTGGTTAATTCTGATCAAACTGGTTAGTGTCAATAACCCAAAGGGCTGATGAAACTGATCCGTAACAGCAGTTATTTTTTCATTAGAAAACTCTCAAGCAGCAGTGACTTTTTCAGAAGATAATTTTCTTCTTTTAAATAAATTGAAAGTTTGACATTGACTCTTTTGTTACAGACTTTAAATGACGACAATAAAAAATTCTGAGAGTGAAGGTCAAGAAATTCCTTTAATGACAAAAACGTTCAACGACAGCTTATGATCAGAAGAGGGCAGCAGTCTGCGATTCAATCTGTGTCAGAGAGTGTGTGTGTGTGTGTGTGTGAGTGTGTGTGTGTGTGTGTGTGTGTGTGTGTGTGTGTGAGTGTGTGTGTGTGTGTGTGTGTCTCAGTGTGTGTGTGTGTGTGTGTGTGTGTGTGTCTCAGTGTGGCAGCTCGTGATGGACGAGTTTATAGTGCGAGCCGCAGGACGGGCAGCGCTGAGCGTCTCCTTCGTGGAGCCAGAACCAGACGATGGCGGTGTTGTCTTCCTCACCTGTGGTCAGATTATCAAGGTTACCTGCTGTGATGTCATCTGTGATTAACCAATCAGGAGAAATACAGATGTTTGTCAAACCGTGACTCACAAAGACAGCCGACCAGACGTTTGTTTCCAATACACGGCACAATGTGAGGGTCCTCTCTGGTTCCTGCGTACTCCTTCGGCTTCAGCATGCTGTACGGATCCTGATGAGGGACAATTGAAACACCACAAACCTCATTAACCTGTCAATTAAACCATTAATTAACTCCACAGATGAAATTCACCTTCAATGAAAAAATAGAAATTTATCCTTGAGAAATTAAATATTGACCTCGGGGGTGTTCGGGGGTCTCAATCCTGTTTCATCTTTTTATATTTTAAACCTAAACTTAAAACCATCTTAAGGTTTTGATCAGGAGTGAAACTAAAACACATGAATCTAATTAACAAACTACTAACCTAACCATGAAACAGGTAATGTGAAAAAATACTAAATAATTAGAAATAATTACAAGGATAATGAAATAAATGATGTCTGATTCTACAAAGTTAAAAGTATTTATTTACCTTCCCCTTTTTCAGAGCCTGAAGAGCTCGACGCTCTAACCCGGTTGCCTGCTCATCATCAGTCGGTATTCCTGAAAAACGATAAAAAGATCAAACCAATTTCAAAAAAACTTAATCCAGAATAACATAATTAATGTTCATAATAATATAAAGGCATAATTTACATCATGTCACTAATCTTTTATTTTTATTATCAATAATTATTTGATCAGTTTAAATCCAGTGAACTTTAGAGTCCAGAAAAAAGATTAATCAATGTCACAAAGAAGAACCCTGCTGTGTGTGTGAGTGTGTGAGTGTGTGCCACACACACACACACACACACACACACACACACACACACACACAGTGTGTGTGTGTTTATGGCAGAGGTAAGTTGAGTTGAATCAAAGTCCGGATGACCTTCACCCTCTGATTCATTATTTCATGTTTTTTAATTCGAAATTTCAAATGTAAACCTAATCAAAAGTTTAGAACTGACTCCATCTCTAAAATAAAAACGTTTCTCATCATTTTATTAAAGAAATAAACTTTATAACCACAGCAGGCAGCGTGCTGACGTCACTGTCCAGCGTGTGATAGGAATCAAACTGCGCCATTTCCTAAAAATATCCTGAGATTATTCCTCAACAAAATCCTGATGAATCCGTGAATTGTGTTCATGTGTTCACAGCATCATAATCAGACAGGTTCAATCTGTCCTGTCTGTTTAAAATCAACATTATTTGTCTTCATGTGGGTGAAAAATCAAACTCACCCCCCGCTGTGGACACGAAACGCTGCAGGGGTCGAGCGACCACGTTGCTCCTGAGCTGCAAAGTTGCTGCAGTTGCTGCAGTTGCTCTTGTTGTTGCTGAGACACGGAGGAGCAGCAGACGTGTCGCCATGATGTTTCTCTCTCAGGTAAAATGACCCGAAATGATCAGCTGTCCTCAGGTGACCCGGACACTTTGACTGACGGACAAAGGGACCAATAACAGATCAGACTAGACCGCACTGACCAATCAGAGAGCCGCAATGACACTGAGCTGACCAATCACAGCGAGAGTAGGAGGAGCAGGTGTTTTTTTTCTTTCCGGTTTAATATAACGGAGTGAACAGAAGTGAAAGTTAAAATCATTCTGTGAGAGTTTGAATCCACGTTTGAGTATTTTAGATACATTTAAAAAAATAATAATTATAATAATTTTAAATCAATTCAAAATTTATCTACTTTTGAGGGTAAGAGTTGTCCTCTCTCTCTCCCCCTCTGTGTGTGTGTGTGTGTGTGTGTGTGTGTGTGTGTGTGTGTGTGTGTGCGTGTGTGTGTATACAGCCCTGGGAAAAATTAAGAGACAACTGCAAATTTTTCAGAAATCAGCATCTCTACAAATGTGACAGTCATTCCATTGCAGTGTCTGTCGAATTCCAATATAAGCACATCTGTTTCTACCTGTTTCTACCTGTTTCTACCTGTTTCTACCTAAGAAGGTACTGATGGGGTGATCACCTGAAACAAATGTAATTGAACTAGGACATGTATAAAAACCACTGCATCACTGTCCTCTGTGAAAAGCTGGTGGAGAACATGAGAGATTCAGGGTTATTCTACCAAACATTGATTTGTGAATACGTCTGTAAGGGCCACTTTACTGTGAGTATGTAGAGCACAAAATTGTCCAATAGATGTCGCTTTGGGCTGGGGTCAGGGTTAGGGTTAGGGTTAGGGTTAGGGTTAGGGTTTGGGTTAGGGTTAGGGTTAGGGTTAGGGTTAGGGTTAGGGGTTAGGGTTAGGGTTAGGGTTAGGGTTAGGGTTAGGTTAGGGTTAGGGTTAGGGTTAGGGTTAGGGTTAGGGTTGGG
>RPOG01004382.1:0-38782 GCA_008086565.1 Thalassoma bifasciatum | reverse complement strand
ACAGGAGACATTTATTCCTGCCACTTTAGATGACAGGTGATATTTTAAGACATGAATAGCTTTTGTGTCGAGCAGTTCAGTGCTTTAGATTCTGACAAGATCGAATATATAGTTGAAAGCCTATATGATTCATACCATAGGTCAGGTTATGTCCTTTCCATTAGGGAACATGTTTCATTTGGCCACTATTTCCTCAATGCAGTTTTTTTTTTTTTTTTTTTTCTGAGAAATCGCTCACTCACTCGGTACATGATATGATATGCTTTTAGGGTTTTTAATTGTCATGTTTTGTACATTGGAAAGAAAAAGGGTAAAAAAGAGGCCAGTTTGTTCCACCAATCACACACAAAGCAGAGTAGGCGTTCACATCGGTGACGTGTGGTCCTTCAGAGGAACAGGTAAATCAACCATAGAGTGCTTCATTTCTGCATGTTTGGTTGGAAACTTAAATTCTCATAAACCAAATTATCTCCAGAAAACTCTCAGAGAACATGGCTTAATAGGTAAACAATAAAACCAATAAACTGAGTCTGGCAAGTGTTTGGAGAGCAAGCAGCACCAGGTTACAATCCTCTCACAAGTTAAGGCCAAAATGTCACTTCTCTGGATTGAAACCTATCTGGTGCCATGACGACAGGCGATCCATCTATCCATCCATCCATCTTCTTAGCCATCCATCTGGCTAAGATCCAATGACAAACGTCTTCACCCAGCAGAAAGGTTGCACTGCAAAAACGGAAATCTAAGCAAGGCGTTATGTCTTATTTGTAGTAAAAATTGTCTTGTTGTTCTTAATTTGAGCCACATTCACCAGACCAGGTAATAAAAATTTCTTATTTCAAGTTTTTTAAGACAAAAATGAGGTGTGAATTGCTTGTAACAAGTCAAAAAATTCTGCCTATGGGATAAGACGAATTCACCCGGGAAGTTTCTTGAAATTAGAAAGATGTCTTAAAACAAGAATCTTGTATCTTATCCCATTGGTAGATTTTTTTTACTTGCTACAAGCAATTGATGCCTCATTTTTGGCTTAAAAAAAAAACTTGAAATGAGACATTTTTATGACCTTGTCTAGTAAATGTGGCTCAAATCAAGAATAGTAATACGAATTTTACTAAAAATAAGACATAATGACTTGCTTAGATTTCAGTTTTTGCAGTGTGTCGGCCCAATCAGAGAAGAGAAGCAGGAGCTGCGGACGTGACGTAGCACCTGAATGTTTGAAGACAACAGCGGTGTGTGAAGCAGTCTATGTGGACACAGAAATATCTCTGGTTTCGGTGTCAGGTTATACATCTGACATGTCATAATGTGGCTTGATGTGGAATGGTCTGGGGTGAGAATGTCAAGCAGATCGGTCGTCCAATCACCAGCTGCTGTAATTTTTTTGTAAGGTCCTGCTTCTGAAAACACTTGCTAGCGGTTCCTCCCCAGATGGACTTGTTAAATATCTCAGTGGTGAATATATGAAGCTGTCCATCTGGCATGTCAGGTTAGTAATCACAACCCCACACACGCAAACACGAAAATCACACGATTGCTGAAATGATTTAGAGGCTCACTTGCAACACTTTCGCGGCCCACCAGGGGGCTGCGAAGGTATATCGCCCCCCTATGGGGAACATTTTCTTGGGTTAGAACATCTGCTCCTGATTACCTGCTTCACTTGAGTTTTAGGGTGAATTCCAATTCCTGTCTTAACCCTCAATCTCAAAATGCGCACTCCCGCGAAGTGTAAGTGCTGTCCTGATTCTCAGAATGTTAAGGTTGAGGGGTAAGACTGAGGCTGTATCTCCCTCAATACTGAGATTTTCCGACACCACCCTTGGGACTAAGGGACATCCAGAATGCATTGCGTATTTTCAGTAAATAAACATGGCGTCCAAAGCGGCAGAGAAGGCGAGCTACACATTAAGTATTTTCTTTGTTAATGGAGATATAAATATTATGAAAACCATTGTATTATCTTAGTTTAGACCCATTTTATGGATTATTTACCTCGTTGTTGCAAAACATTTATTTTTATTTTACGATCTTTTGTCAATAGCGGTAGGTGCGGAGAAGCCATGTTGCTTTCGTTAAAGTTAGTTAACGTTACAAAATGGTCATTTTTCTCAGTGGTAATGTAATTGTTTTATCAAGATAACAGCCTATATAACATGCTTGTGCTGATAATGGTATAAGATGACCGGGCTGATGTCATCTCCTGTAGCTGCAGAGTTATGTAACGATAGTTATAGCTGGTGTTTACCTTTCAATAAACTATGGTTCGCTGTGACAGCTGAATATGTCCGTGGTTGTGTTATTTATACAGATATTTTTTGATAACACTAACCGAAGGAATAACTGACAGACAGTCCACAACAATTTCATTTGCATTTAAGGGGTGTCCCATTTCTAAGTCACAAGATAACCCTTAACACTTGGTTTTGAGGGCTACTAAGATTGAGGGTTGAGCTTGAGGGTTAAGATTGTGGGTTAAGAAAGGAATTGGAATTGGGCCTTAGTCTTTGCTCTACATACTGCCAGGTCACTCCACTCTTTAAATGGTATACTTGGTTCTTCCATGACACTTTCATGTACCTGTAATCTTAGTGGATTTACTTCCCCTCTGGTGTCCTGAATTGCAGCCTGTGGACTCCCTCTCATCACCCTGTTAAATAAGCACCAGATATATCACAACAACTTGGCCAATTATCAGCCTCCCTTGAATAAATTCATTTCACTGCCTCTGCTTGTGTGCAGTCTTACATTCTGGGTCCAATTCAGCAGCCTGCTTTAGACTGCAACTATTGATCCTTTAAAGAGGGATTTTAAATCTTTGAAACAACACAGGGACACTGTGGTAGCAAGCTGTTCAAAAGTTCCCAAAGTCATCTGTCTAGTTTTTGTTCTTTGCTTGAAATAAAATTAAAATGTCATGTTACGATTTGAATGTACTGATGTACCTGCAGGATAAAATGTCTCCTTCTGTCAATTTCACAAGTATTTTGAATCATGTCATGTTTGAGCCGTGGAGCTGTTGAACAACCATCGCTTAAAAGACAATTTAGACACTTTTCAGAGAAATTGTCACTGTAGCAACTCAACAATGACAGCCATGGAATTATTCTCCTCCGACAAAGACTGTGCGCTTCAGCACTCAAGGAGATTTTTTCAGCCTTTCAGAAATGCTTCTACCATGAAAACTGTGTGTCTGTAAAAATACTAAGTGACCGCAAACAATTTCCTTGAGAGAGAGACTCTTGTTTTTATGTTTCTGAAGAGAAAAGACTTGTTACGGCTACTTTCATGCTTCTGGCTGATAATGCTGATGTTTTAAACATTCATGCACCATCTCTGTCTTTATTCTCGAGCTACTGCTCATGGTGGAGCGTTGAGGTTCGTTGGGAGCTTTAAATCTCCAACTCTCTGCTCCCTTTATTCTTAAGTTGGCTGGTTTGCACCGCCCATCTGAGGCTCAAAACACCAGATCCATCTCCAATCCATCTCTGCTCCCTCTCTGGATCTGATAGGCCACAATTCACTGCTTTCTGGTTTCTTGACGGATAAGAGAGCAAGTCATCAAAATGCAATGGAGTGGAGACTCCATGGACACGGATCTGGTGTGTTGATGCTAGATAGTGTCTTGAAATAGAGGACAAAAATAGTTTTTGGTGTGTTGCTCCTGCAGCCTAAGGCTTCCTCCAGGAGAATTTAGATTAGGTAAGCTGGTGTCTCTAAATGTTTTTTCCATGTACTCTTCACTGAAAAGGCATGGGGACATTGGGTAAAATATTAATACAATTAGAGTACAGTGATTTCAAAACCTCATAAATCCATATTCACTACAAATATTCAAAAATAGATAACATATCAGACGACAACTATTTTTTTCTATTTAAAAAAAAAACAAAACAATACAGTAATTTTGTAGTTGATGACAGGAAAACATCAAAAAGTGGGATGGAGCCACTGTGTACACTGTGGAGCATGATTCACAGTTCAACATATATTGGATGTTTCAAGTGAGATATTTTACAGTTTTGTGCCAGATATCCCATTTTAAATTTGATAGAAGCAAAACATCTCAGGAAGTTGAAATAGAGGCAACAAAAGGCTGAAAAAGTAAGTGGTTCTGATTATTTAAATAAAAAAAAAGATAGAGGAGCATTTTGAAACTAATTGGGTTAATTGGCAGCAGGTCAGCTAGATCAGTGTTTCTCAACCTTGGGGTCGTGACCCCATGTAGGGTCGCCTGGAATCCAAACATGGTCCCCTGAGATATCTGGTCATGGATAGAAAGAAAAAAAAAACCTGATTAAATATTTTATTCAGTAATTATTCTTCTTTTTAAAACTAAAAGAAAATATTGAACAACTATGTTTAATATATTTAAGTATTTAGTTAGCATTTCATTATGAAGTATTCAAGTATTTTTAGCATTTTATTATGTCGTACGTCAGTATTTTTTGTATTTTAAGAAGTACAGAATTTCTAATATTTTATTATTGAGTATTTCAGTATGTGTAGTTTGAAATTATTAGGTATTTTAGGATCCAAACATTTATTTATTTATTTTTCCATTTTTAATTTCCTGTATTCAGTATTTCAGCATTTTAAGCAGCAGTCTAAATTTACGGTGCAATCCTGAACTTTGTGCTGTTTGTTTCTTATCTTTGTCCACAGTTGTTTATATTTTTAGTACTTTATCTGCCTGTAATTGTCTCTTTGGGACACATAAAGATTTTTGAATTTGAAAGTTCACTCAGAATAAAACCAATAACCTAATCAAGGGAAATAAAATTGTCACTTTGTGCATTAATTTTAGCAACTCTGTATTTGCAACACCATATACAAAACATAGACCAAAACTAATTTTGGGGTCACAGCCCAAAAAGGTTGGGAATCACTGAGCTAGATGACAAGTTAAACAAGGAGCATCTGATTAAGTTTAAGACACTCGGAAGTAGAGATAGGCAGAGGTTTATCGGTCTGTGAAGAACTGTCAAAACATTGGAGAGCAATTTTAGAGAAATATGCATCAGCAGGAAATTGGGGAGAATTTAAATGTCCTGACATCAACAGTTCATAATACCAAAGATTCAAACTAGCTTTCAAAATGTCCATGTGCAAGGGGCAAGGACTGTTAGAGCATGATTGTCCCAATGACCTGAAATCTAACAAAAAAAAAAAAAAAGGACTAAAACCCAGAATATAATAACTGGTCGATAATGTAACAGATGCGGAGTCCAAAATATAAGCAGTTTATAATATATTCTGGGTTTTACTACATGTGGGCTCAGCACTTTTGTTACATTATCAACCAGCTTTTACATATTGGGTTGCATTACATTTTTTAATTATATCTCAGGTTGTTGTTACATTTCAGATCAGTGTTACACATTGCACTCTAGCAAGGACAAAAGTCAAAGATCGGATGCCTAAATCCAATCAAATGAAAGTGTTGGAGTCAGATTGTAAAAGGCTCTGATGAGTGGTGCAGATTTTTTTTCTATCAAATCTATTCTGTTTTGCACCCCTCACCCTCACACACACACACACACACACACACACACACACACACACACATACACACTTATAGAGCTTAAGAAGTCATGAGGCTCAGCCGAGGTGGGCTTACAGACAAATGCTTGTTATTTAAAAGACGATGCCATTTAGAATCAATAAAATGGTACGTGAGACATAAATAGGTTTTTGACGGTCGTCACCACTTATTTCACTCAATAATATGACGAATTGTGGGGACTCCAAGTGTCTCATAGGTTCGACTTTTGTAATACATCGGAACGCAAGGTCTTTCCAGTTCATCGTAGTCGCGATTATAGACCAAAGAAGGTAGAAGCAAACTTAAGCCGTCTCGAGCTATAATGACCCGAGAGGCACTACCAGCCTTTTTTTTCCAAGTGTAAAGTAATGGAATCATTTGGCTTTGACCACTACATCAAAAGAATGTGATGCATTGAAGAGAACCATATTATCTGAGAGGCAGCCCAGCCATTTCAGATCCCAATAATTCAGCCCCTGCTGGAGTACCCTGAAAGGATAATGCTTCATTTCATGTATGGCACTCAGATAGCTCTTTGGCCTGAGAGCTGGTTTAAAATGCTCAGGAAAAATTGCACTGCTTTCACTGCTTCGACATAAAACTTTCAAAAGGCCCAGACACAAATGTGGTGTTTAACTTTTCAGATCATGCTCTTCAGTTGTGTATGAAAGGAATATTCAATCACATTTCTTCACCCAAACATATTATGCAATTTTGGAGTTTTTACAACAAGCTGTGAAAGTATAAACATTATCCTTGAATTTCATACATACAGTTGTGCCTAAAAGTTTACACCCCCTCCAGCAGAATTTTCTGATTTTTTTTTACCTTTTCTCAGAATATATGAATGAATGGTTACACAACGACCTTTCTGTCACTCATGGTTAGAGGTTGGGTGAAAACACTTATTAACAAACAACTGTGTTTACTCTTTTTAAATCATAATGACAACAGAAACTTCAAAAATTACCCTGTTCATTATTTTACACACACACACTGACTACAAGCAAATAGATCACAGGTGAGGATGGTTACCTTTGGTAGACATTCAAACACATTTGTGTTCACTTTTGTACATTTATCAGGACAAAACCACCAGAGTTGTGTAAACTTCTTAACAGGGTCATTATTGAAGTTTCTGTTGTCATCATGATTTAAAAAGAGTAAACTTTTTTTATTATTTTTCAATAAATGTCTTCACCCAACCACTAACCATGAGTGATAGAAGGGATTTTGTTTTATCATTCACATGTTCTGAGAAAAGGCCAAAAAATCAGAAATTCTGCTTGGGTGTGTAAACTTTTGGGCACAACTGTATGTAGAAGTCCCCATGTTTTTCCTCATACTTGTTTGTTTTTATTTTTATAAGCAGAAAATAATGGGGCAGTGGTCCTTGCAACACAGGTGCTTTGAGCTAAGCTTCCTCTTTCCCACACTCTGAATTTCACCATTCTGGGCCCTTCCCAGCGTGCACTTTTTTCTTTTTCTTTTTTTTTACAGAACCTGCCTTGTTCCACACTGGCCTCCTTGAACTAAGCCCCAAGCTCCCATGGCCTTGCTGCTATCTAAGAGCCGCTTCCTGTATTACACCTTCTGGAAACCATTTCCTTCCTCTAGGTAGATTTGAAATCAACCCACCAACCACAATGTCTTTGCTCCCAGCTAGCAACATCTCTGTCTTGACCTTTGAACTCCTTTACTGAGCTAGTCATCAGTAACTAGAGTATACCCTTTCCATTACAAGGACATGAAGGCCAGGGGCACAGTGTTACTATTAGAGTACAACTTTGACACAGATTATTCTGGTCGGCTTTGATCACTGTGGAGAGGATATTATCAAAGCATTCACATATTCACCGTGTGAAGAATTTGAATTGTGTGCAAGTTTAAATAGTGCAACAACCTTCACTCCATTATCCAGCTCTAGGAGTAAAGATGGATGAATACCGTATTTCTGCACTATAAGCCACTACTCTTTTAACATGCTCTGAACCCTGCAGTCGAAAAAATGACGCCACTTATTTGTGGATCTTTACGGGCTAACAGGCTTCATGTCACCAATATATTAAAGCCCTGTTTACATGACAACATTTCACCCAAAAGCGTAAAAATAAAAAGCATTAACATGGAAACACTGAGGGACTCAAAATGCTGCAGTGCACATCCCAGGCCTGTATTTGGCGATATAACTGTAAAAGCCATATACATGAGCACAATCTGGGGGCCAAAAAAGAGGTGAGTTGATGATCTAGTGAATAAATTGAATGCTTCTTCGTTGATTGCAGAAATGGTGAAATGGATGCACATTTTCATGAAAGGCAGTCAGTAGGTTCATCTGCAATAAATAGTAATCTGCTATTGTTACTGTTGCTGTTGTTGTCCTGACTTGCATATCAATGGCCAAAGCGCAAAACCTCCTATATGCACTTTGTGATGCAAAAATACTTAGTCTGTATTGCATAGACACATAGTAGAGACACCACAAGGGTGTAGTAAAATAGTCCAAAAACAGTGTATTATGTATTGAGTATATTTAAAAAATAGCATTCTGTAAGAAAACAAGAAGGTTTTTTTTTCAGTTTTCTCAAAAAAGTGATTTTTTTCTGATTGGAGGTTCTGCACTTTGGCCACCGATATGTCCAATTCACAATAAAAGTGTAATGCAGAATTACAGTGTCACCAGTTGTGTTACATGCACAGTTGGAATAAAAGCATTTATTTAGTCAAAAGATTAAAAAAAGCTTTGTATAAATATTGCATTTTACAACATGGTCATCTGCAGCTTATAGACAAGTGTAGCCTATATAGGTACAAGTCATCTTTCTTTTTAAATTTAGTAGGTGCGGCTTACATTTACATGCGCCCAGTCCAGGAATTATGGTGAACAAAGTGCAAGGAAAGTGGATTGCATGTCAAGAAAGACGACATTTGTTTAATATTTGCATGAAATACATTACTCGTTCTCATAATTTACTGCATACCCAAGCACATGGGACACTATATTATATTGTGATCAAAGGATGCTTTATTTTATAAGTACAGGGTGATAACTGGTGTGCAGGGAAAAAAAAAATTCTCCTGAAAATGTAACTTTGGAGGATCTGCACCATAGACTGTGTGATATATGGATCTAGTCTTGGTGATGTCATCCGTTTGTTTCTTGAATGGAGTTTTAAAGCCTGTCACACATGGGCCGAATTGGTTTTCCTGAACCCAACCTAGTTTTCTTTGAGTTCAGATGAGGCAGAGAGGTGGGCCTTTAGCCTCTTTGCAGGGTGCCCACCTGTCAGTTAAGTCAGCCTGTGATATACAAGCTGGATTTAAAAAGAAAAGAAAAATAACCCCAATACAATGTGTGTGGACAGAGAAATGTGCTACTCAAACTCAAACAGTTTTTTAAAGATTTGTTTGTTTATCTTTACTTGGTAGTAAAGATTTTTATTTTTGCAGTAAAATGAAATTGCTACTGTAAAGTAATGAGCGACTCGGTTTGTTGAAAGAAAACTGTTTTCATGTGAATCTGTAGCAATGGCACATTTTCAAAGAGGCTGCTGGATTTTTCTGTTCATTATTCCCTTGTTATTTTCCATTGAACCACAAACAACAAATTGTTAGCATTCTGTCACATATATCTACACCTTTTCTGCCTGAGGGAAATCAAAGACAGAGAACTCCATTCCAATGCAGCAATTATGTTTCCTTGTATGCAGCAGACAGATGGAAGACTAAAGATGGGGGGTTTGTGGGGGGGGGGGGTCGTCAAGATTGAAAAATAAACATAAGGAATGGGAATGGGAATTTTACTTTTGCAGTACACAGGGGTTTGGGGGGCTGGGTAAAAAAAGTGTATTAACCTGCTGGGGAGCACGTATTATAAATGAGTGGTGGGGGAGGGCATGGATGAGTGGAGATGATAAAGAAGAAGGGCTTAGTGACACACCATGCAGGTAATTTAAGGATAACCTAGCGACAGCAGTGTATGCTCAGGAGATGCAGCTTTTTCCATTATCTGTTCCTTTGCTGCTTCAAGGAGAACGACTCCTGTGGATTTTCATTATCACTTTCCGTTTGTATACAATGCAGTACATACTGTTTCGTTGAAGCCATTGCTGCATAGCTATTGCATCTCGAACAGCATCTCATTCCCAGGACAGGGAATATTTGTTATTGGTTGACTTGCCAAAATGGTTTGTATTGACTGAACAACTCCTCACTCTGAGAATCACCAGGTTTACTTCAGACTCATTTTGGTTCAAGCAAATAATATGCAATAGAAAAACCTGGTGCAACACTCATAATTTATATTAGTATTTGGGCATCATTACTTTTTTTTATCATTTATGCACCATATGTTTCTGATTATAATACACACTATTTATATGCAATGCTTATACTTCAATTTCTAATATGACACATTACTATATTTTGTACTTGTCTTGTGTCATATAACTTTTTGAATGGGAGTAGCTGTACACAAAACATCAATTTCTGTTTGGGGATCAACAAAGTATTTCTGATTCTCATTCTGTTTCATTGATCCATTCACCAATGGAATGCACAGTTTCAGGATACAATTTGAATTTTTTTTCTTGTTATTACTGTACAAGTCAAGTTAAAAATAGAAAGAGTAATGCTGCAAGTGAGAAATGGGTGAGAAATGGTGTCAAAGATCAAAAGAGTCATCCAAATCCATTCATAACACAAGTCGATACCAAGTATCAGTTTCTCTTTTCTAAAAAAGGCAAAAACCATGCTGAATGTAGATTTTGGAAAAAATAATATCTTGTAAATAAATATTCTTTGAACACTGAGGCCTACGACGGAGTATTAGGGCCTCATTAAGAATTATTTTTTTTTGCTTCATATTTTACCATGAGATTATAGTCAAAATTAATTATTTTACTACGAGAATAAAGAGAGAATTAATTATTTTACTATGAGATTAAAGTCAAAGTAAAGTCGTATCGGAAGTGGGTAGGGAAATGATCAAATCAGAAGAAGAAAAAGAAACCAGGATGAGAGTGCTGCAGTTAGCAGGTAAGATTAAACGTTTGCTCTGTGGTCCTCATTTCCTCCTCCTCGTAGACTGTCCTTGATTATATTTCAACTTTATTCTCGTAGTAAATGTCGTCATCATTTTCGACTTTAATCTTGTGGTAAATAAATAAATTAATTTCGACTTTAGTCTCATATTAAAATAACTAAATTTGAATTTGATCTCGTAGTACAATAATTAATTTCAATTTTAATCTTGTAAAATATGAAGCTAAAAAAAAAAAATTCTTAAAGTGGCCCAAAATAATTCTTAATGTGGCCCTAATACTCCGTCATAGAAGCCTGTCAAACTATCAAATTTATTTTTTTCTCTTTTTGATGGCCTCAAAGCATTTATCTTCTGAAAGTATCCCAATAGAAGGGTACTAGATGTTCCCTTGTACTGGCTGTGCCCTGTTTCAGTCGTTCTGTCTCTGGCCAAACGTTCAGCGAGAGTTTCTCTGCATCGTCTTTCGCCTTTCTTCCGCGTGTCTGATGTTGAAACTGATATGGCAAAGACCAAAGTGAACGTTCTGACAGAAAAGACTGGTCTCCTTGTGGACTGGGGTGGACAGATGGAACAGGGGACACCGAGAAAAAAAGAACTTGGCTTTGGGGGTTGTTGCTTTTTAGGTGCAACAGATGGTGGGGTACTTGATGGGACAGTGGGGACTCTCCTCTCAGTCACTGCCTGTCCTGCATTGCTTTGAGGTAGGGCATTCAAATGTAATTGTCCTGGCAGCTGCAGACTGACAGCAGGACGAATGTTAGCGGCTAAAAGAGTCTCAGCAGCCAGGGGGACTCAACAAGGCATGTTAATACCCTGTGATACAAGCTTCTCATCCTGGCTGTACCATCAAGCAAGGGTGGTTTGATTCACCTCTACAAGTTGCAATGAAGTGTCATTCATTGCAACTGCATTTGTCAGGATGATCTGCCTTATCTTGGGATAGTCTTCCAAGATTAATGACCACCTGGTAATGGAGGTTGTCTTCCCAGTCCTCTTTGGAAGTCTATGAATATTGCAGAGGTGGACAACGATTGCCTCCACCACTCAGCAACAGTGAGACAACTGAGCAAGAGTGAGAGAAGACGAGAAAAAAGGCTGGAGATTGAGATTTGTTAAAAATTGATATTAGTAAGAGTATCTGGTTGTAGTTGTGTGTGACCTTAAGCAATGATTTCTGTTTATCTTCTCCTTGTATGTTTCAGGTGAGCACCCACAGGTGTGCTTATATGCTTGTAGTCACATGACTCGTACCAAAAACACATAGATCATATACATGGATCAATCAGATTAAAAACATTAATATGGGTACATTTACAAAACAGTGATATGAATTCAATTTTCAAAAATATCCATTATTTAGCACATCAATCTGAGTCCAAAGTTTACAAGATATCAACAATACACATCACAATACACATAAAGAGTAGAAAAATACACACAATGGGAAATAAAGTACTTCCAAGGCTCGAACATCATATGGTTACCATCATATAGTCAATCCCTTCATTTCAAAAATTGGATTTTTAGTATCCAAAAATCTGACCCTTATACATTATTGTACAGGATGAAAGAGAAGACTTACCTTTCCCTATGCACCTGAGGAAAGGAGAGGAAAAAAATCAGTTTAAAGAAAACAACTTGAATCTTGTGAGCAATTCACACCAAAAGGTACAAAAGTGGACAATTCATGAATCCAAAAGGCTTCTCTTCTTAGTAGTTGTTTGACCATGTGTCGTCGCCCCCCCGCCCCCTAGAATTAGGTAATACTCTTTCAATCCCAATACATTTGAGGTAGGCAGCTGAGCCATGATTTTTATCTTTATAGTGCCTGGCGATGGCATAGTCAAGATTGTCATTTTTGATAGCTGCCTTATGTTCAGGAATTCTCAACTTAAGGTGGCGTTTTGTTTGGCCAACATACATTAAGCCATATGGACAAATCAATAGGTGAATTAAACGAGTGGAAAGACAATTGATGAATAATTTTATTTTATATTTCTTTCCAGAATGGGGATGGTTGTGGGGATGAAGTGATGAGTAATTCATGCCTCTTGGTTGCTTAAGCTCATATGCCCTAAGCTCCACTAGAAACTCTGCCATATCAACTCAGTCGATGTCTAACATGCTGTACTTGTCTACAGCCTGAAAAACACACAGTATATGACACATGGGAGCAATAGAGTTGAAAATGCTCTGAGATGTTTCAAAAATTTAAAGTGTCTTATAGTTAGTATGCCATTAGAAACCTGCTCTATAAGGTTTCCATTAATCAAAAAGTCTGCCTGCTTAACAGAGGCCAGAGGTGGCTGCACTGCCTGGTGGAGAGACAGCCAATCTGTAGATTCAGCTGAACCAATTATCTTGTCAGTTGGCATCAAAGTGGAATTTCCACCTGAGAGTGCTGGGTTCAGATCATCCTCCTCCTTAAAGCCTTCAACTTCCTCCCTGTTCTCCTCTGCCAAGTCCCCAAGCAGTTTATCTGTATTCTCAGATACTGCCTGAGCAAGTCGTCCACACCAGTCAGTTCACCTAAAACCAGAATGTAAATTAAAATGCTTCTTTCAATACTGATTTTGCAGTAAGAAGTTATATTTTCTTTAAGATATGGAGAAACATTTACCAGTGTGTTTGGCAGGAGGCTGGAAAGAGGTGACACATCTCTGGCCTAAAACCTTCAAGCTGTTGGTGATGATGCTGTGAACAACATCCTCTGCATAAGGTAGCAGAGTTGCTGGCTGACTTTAGGTGGATGCAGATGATCTGTCCTGATTCCATCTAGTGAAACCTTCCAGGCGGTATAGCTGAAAGTTAAAGCTGTTGGCACCTGTTCCTGGTAGAGTGACACATAATAATAAAAACTGTTTTGACCATGGTAGAATAGGATCCACTTGTCATAATCGTTTAGTAAAATACATACGTGATACCAACCTGGAAAGAATAACCACAAATGCAAATGGAATGACTCAATAGTTGTGGAAGTCCTGGTACACAGTTATCTGGCAAGGACTACCCCCCAGCCCCCTTTTTGTGGTTGTCCTGATTTCCCACTGGTGATATGGCATCCAAACCACAAGCTGATGGCAGAAAAACACACCAAAAAACAATAATGAAAAAAACAAACAAACCCACAATTATTAGCGTTGTGCCAAAACTTCAAGATGTGGATTGATGGTTTAGCAATGGGCTGTTAACACATTGTACTCTGCAAGTGTAGGTTCAAATCCCATCAACATAGACTGTTTCCACATGTAGCCTGGTATTTCAAGAATAAATGTTCCCCTTCATTCATTTTTAAAAATACTTTCGTCCACACATGATGGTTTACCAAAAGAAAAACAAAATGTTGGCTTGGTGATTAATGCCCACAACTCCTTTAGAGCCCCTCTGGACCACCTGTGGTGTCTTCCACTTATAGGTTTAACTCATTTTGCAACGCTGAAACCTATCCCAAGTTTCTCAGCTCTCACGTCATGACATCAAACTAGATCGATCCCGTGACCTCTTGCCAATTCCCCACTGTGTATGAACTGTCTTGTCACAACGTCAAATCCCTTGTGAGTTTAATAGCTTTTTTTTTTTTTTTTTAAGATATTTTTTGGGCTTTTCTGCCTTTAATTGGATAGTTGAGGAGGACAGTGGATAGAGTTGGAAAGGGGGTAGAGAGTGGGGAATGACATGCGGGAAACAGGCCACAGGCGGGAATCGAACCCGGTGCGCTGCCATATCCACTAGGCCATCTGCGCCCCGAGTTTAATAGCTTTAACTGTGATTTCTGCATTCAGGGCTGAAATTTATGCATCCTTTGAAATCCAAAGAAAACAGCAACTCCAACAAAACAGTACCCATTTCTTTGGGAAATCTACACATCAAGGAACAAGTGAGGAGTGGAACTGACCAGCATAGACATACTCAAACTCATAGCCGAGCGATGATCTACCTCTGGAGTGGACAACATCATTTCTTCCAGACTCAAGTGCAGCATTTTTCTCTGCCATCTCTCGCATGTGAGCAGATGGTGGGATCGAAGTGAGCGCTCTACCACTTGAGCTGATTCCTCAATGTACGCGCCTTGTCTGGTCAGAACGTCAAATGCTCATTGAGCTTCATGGTTCCAGGTGGAAAAAAAAAAAAACCTAGTCATGTTTCTCTCACAATCTTGACTAACATTGACAAGGCGGCCAGATGGGAAAGGTCATAGCCTGATAATCCATTGGGCTCTGAGTGCTTGAGTTTGAATCCCATTATTGGTCTCATGGTACAGACTATGTTGGTGCATTAACAAGAAAGATGGGTGAGTCGGGTCCAATGGTACTTTGGAGACCGCATAGACCGCATCTGGAATCTTTCACTCAGGTGCCATTGCGGGCTGACTAGCTTCTGTCAAACACCTGCAGCTCAGGTTGGAGCTCTAGTCTGAGGTGGACAAAGTAAGTGCCACTTGGAATTCCTGTCATACTGTAACAGGGCTGGATTCCTTGGGAGGCTGAATCCTTTTCTTCAAGTGCAACACAGCTTTGTTTGCTTGGGAGCTGCCACACTTTGAAGATTTTTTTTTTTTTTTCGGATTGTTTGTCTCCTTTGAAATCCAAAGAAGACACAAAAAAGCTACTCCAGCAAGACAGCACCAGTTTCCTCTGGACGTAAACACACCAAAGGTCAAGTGTGGATGAGAACCCTAACAGCACAGGAATTGACTCAAAGTCACAGTCAAGTGGTGCTCTATTGGTTATAGGCAACATCATTTCAGGGAGCATCATGACTCACTGAGAACCCTTACTGAGTTGCAGCACAACATTTATTTCTGTCCATCAAACCCACTTGGGATGTCCCAAGATTCTCAGCAAAAGGCCCTCATGTACGGGAAAAAGAAGTAAAACAAAAGCGGGCATCGATCCCACTACCTCTCGCATGTGAAGTGAGCACTCCACCATTTGAGCCAATTCCCCACTGCACACTCTTTCTCTGGGCAGTTTTCCAAAGCCGCCCTCAAGGATCTGGTGAAGAAAAAATGTGGACCAAACCAAAGAAAAAAAACAAAACAAAAAAAAAAACACGTTTTGCTCTCAAAACCCTAGTTCTCTTTGAAAAAATCCCCATTTTATTCCTTTTTCTGCTTCAGTTTTCTGCTTCTCATGTTTGAATTTTGTAGTCATTGATTAACTTTTAAATTCATAATGCTACCACACCTCACATAGGTTTTCGTGTACATGTTTTCTGAACCAAACTAAAGAAGTACACCATTGATTTAAGCCATTAGAATACTGAGGTAAAAACAGCGTTTATGTTTTCAATGTAATTGCTGACCATTTACCGGAAGTGGGGAGCATCCTGAAGAGCTGACTTAGGCAAAAATATCATTTTTCCAAAAAGAGTGACTTAGGCCCTGACCCCTTATGCCTGACCGATAGTCAGAAAACGATCAGAAAATTCAATTTTTTTTGGAACTGGGATGTCTATTAACCTTTATCACAAATTCCATGAAAAATATCCCTTTATCAAGTCATTAATGATATATTTCTAGTATCACATTTGATACATTGGGCAGTGTTATGTATGTTTGAATATATATATATATATATATATTATAAGTAAATATGGATTCTCTTGATGCAGAAAACACTTATTTAGAAAATGAGTGACTATTTAGATGCTATTCTTGCTGCAACTTCTTCAAAAATTAGCAATCATTTTCCCGAAAATGGATGAGTGGATGATTTTATGAAAGCAGATATTTTGAAAGGGGACAAAATACAACTTCAGCTGACTGCAGTGACATGATAATCCTTAAGGTGGCAAAATACATGTTTTTTTTGTTTGTTTTTTACATGTTTTTAAAGAAATTATTTGTCGTGTTGATGAGATACAGGTCTTTGAAACTTATGTATCAAATATAGTACTTTTGGCAATATGGGGTTAAGAGGGCGATGATGTGCTGGTTTAATTGGTCCTGTACAGACATGTGCAGCATGCCAGACTTTGCTTTTTTTCATGATTAAACGCTTGTTAGTATTTATGTATAAAATGGATATTGCACTTGTAGTTAATGTCAAGTTAATGATACCATATCGAGGAAAACTGGTATACCAAATCACGTAGCACTTTATACAGTGAGTGTCCATGGGGATAACATTCACAGCACTCCACTATGTTCTCATTACGACTTACATGTGGAGTTATCATTGTGTTTCTTATAACAAATGTGTCTGATGGAACCACAGAAAGATGTAGCCACATTTACTTTGTAGAATTGAATTTATTTTATTCTTTTGCATAAAACAACATTTACGTGTTAACGACTCGCTGTCACGACAGGAGCTGCCACTTCTGTTCTTCATTATCTTAATTGTCTTGGAAAAATGCTGCTGAACAACTCTCAGATGAGTTTGGTTCTACAGTGTTCCTGCTCACACCTTTTTAATACCAACGCTTAATTTCTTGGTGCTTCTTCAGCGTTAAGCACTTGTGGGTAAGCAGCCCATAAAAGAGATTTTCCCCCCAGCTCTGCATTGATTTGAGATTGAATCCTTGGTGTTTGCAAGCTAATTAACCATAACTGCAACAATTACAGTAAGCCCTGAGCAAAAAGGCTATTGAGCTGCCAGTGTGGTAGCAGCCCCGTGTAAATGTAATCCAATATTTGTTGCATGAATATGCAGGTCACAATGGGCTCATGTGCTGCAGCTGAGAAGTGGAGTACTGGGTTTAAGCATGTGTATTCAATAAACTTATATTTGCATTGATATATGAGCACTTATTATCTCACACATGCAAACTGAAATTAGTATCTGATGCAAAATGCAAAGCTTTCGCTATTCATCTTTGTTGTTGTCTGGCTTACACACACGGAAACAAACACCCACACGCGCGCGCGCACACACACACGCTTCTGCACAGACAGCTAAGCCCAGCAGAAATATAAAGCAGCTTGTTGCTAAGGTACTAACATAACCAGGCCACGCAGTGCTGCTTTCTAGAGCACAGAGAAATATAACCAACATACAGACACTTTGCTTGAATGCGTGTGTGTGTGTGATGCTTGTGTGTTTCTTCTCAGAGTTAAAAGATGAGTCTTATCCACATGAGTGACTGTGATTGCTGTTTATCAATCTGCCTCTGTAGCAGAATTTGTTTGTCTGCACGGTTTTATCTCGTATTCGACGATGTCCATGCAAATCCCACAGAGAAAAACACCGTGCGTCGCCTGAGTGGCTTTCAGGCGGTAAAATGCTGGATATCATTTACCGAGCTGTCAAGTTGTCACTCATAGCAGCCAGGATTCTTCGACTTTGCTCTGTGACAGGTTACTTAATCAGTCGCTCACTCACTTAGCCTTAGCCGAGCAGGACACATGCATTTCGTTTTCAATAATGCTGCTTTTCAAATGCCACCTTGGATTTTCCAAAACCTAAGCTGTTCAGCGACTGAAAACTAAGCTCTTGTTTTGCCAATTGATTTTCCTCCCTACCATTTAAAGTTTTAAGTGGGTTTGTAATGAGTCTGGGGATTACAGAACTTACTCAGCACATTCAAAGCTGTGTAAACTTTCCTTACAAGTGATAAAAAGCAGGGGGAAAAAGACTTCCAAGCTTTCCATATGTGATCACTGATGTATTTGTACACTGTGGCTCTCAGTCAATTGACAGCACTGCACCATAACTGGATGCAAAAAGCAGCTCAGCTTTGTTAATCATCTCACAGCACATGGCATTGTCTTTCAAAACAGTATGGCTTTACCTTCATCTTTAAGAGGTACTCAAGTCCAGCTTGTCAACAGAACAGACCAGTACAATATGGCGTCTGGCTGCTGTCTTTACCCACACTTTCATTGTGAGTTACAAAGAAGTAACTTTTTGGAGGCCCCCTTTTCAGAACTTTCTGCATGAAAATTTAATGATAAACTTTTTCATTGGATAACAGATTTTATATTCCATTAAAAATGCAATTTGTCTTCCCCCCTTTCAATGCAGAGGATCAGCAGCTTTGCCCTGAGCTTCTTCTGAATGTTTTGGCTCCAAACCATCGGCCCTATTTCTAATATTGAGCTCAACTCCAGACAATTACTCACATCCTGCTTAGAAAGAACAATTCACCCACTCTGATAATAGATGATGTTCTCAGACATGGAGATGCTGGCTGTTCTTCCAATCAAACACTTTGATGCAAATGACCCCAGTGCCTGCTGGGGTTGCCAGTTCACCCAGCCAGTTCATTAAGCTAACAAAGAAACTCTTCTCCTCAGATATGACTTGATGTCCTGCCCATGGAAATAACAACTCATGAATGGAACTGGTGAATGAGTCCAACGTTGGCAGAAGCCAGCACCCACCTGGAACTACTTTGAGCTATAGACTGTATAATCAATGGATGCCATGACGGTGAGCTCTAATTGAGGTCTCCTTGAAAACTGCTCCCCCTGGTGACTGGTTGCAGTAGTAGGTCAAAATCTCTGTCCCATAATGCATTCCATATTAGAGGTGGTAAAACTTAAAAGAGATGTTACTCATTCATCAATCAATCATTTGGCGGAATTGTGTTCAAGTCCAGGACTGCACGGTGACGCAGCGGGTAGCGCTCCAGTCTTTCTGTGTGGAGTCTGCATGTTCTCCCCATGCACGCATGGATTCTCTCCAGGTACTCCGGATTCCTCCAATGGTCCAAAAACATGTCTATGTTAGGTTAATTGCTTACTCTAAACTGCCCGTAGGTGTGAATGTGTGTGTGAATGTTTGTTTGTCTATATGTCAGCCCTGCGATTGACTGGCGACCAATCCAGGGTGTACCCTGCCTCTCGCCCAATGACATAGGCTCCAGCCACCCGCGACCCTGATCAGCAGTATAGCTGACGGTATAACGGTAAAGAAAATGGATGGATGGATGGTGTTCAAGTCCTCTTTTTTCTGCAGAGTTGGTTTTTCATTAGTTATTAGACGTTAAAAACTGGGTTACCAGTTTCATTTTACGATGATTGACGGCTACCGTTCGTGTGAAGTTTGTATCAGGGACATAAGAAACTTAGGGAAAGAGAGCCAAAAAGAGATAAGACTGAAGAAAGGAAAGAAAAAAAAAGAAAAAGCATTGTGCTTCCTTGTTTCCCGGTTTCAATCACATTCCCCACTGCACAGACTCTGGCTGCACAATGGCGGCCAATCACGGCTCCTGTGACAGTTTTTTTGGCCCCAAAACTGCACAATGGTAAACGGCATAGCCTCGCTGTCCACTCTATATACAATATATGCTTTGAGCTCGTGCTGTCACAAACATTGCCTTTGTTTGGTTGTAGAAAAAGTCTCAGTACCTCATTTCATATGATTTTTCATATGCCTGCTCCTTTCTCACAAAACATATGTAAATAAGATGAGTCAACGACCATGATCCTCCAAGCAACTATGCTATCATAAAAAGCAGGTCCTTGACCAAGGAAGCAATCTGCATGTTGAGTATGTTGTTCAAAAACCACTTGATCTTACATGAAAGAAATCTGAAATTAAGTTTCCTCAGGTAGCCCCAGAAGCAGCTCAATCCTCTCTTTGTGTACTTTCTTAAACCACCAACCCACTCTCCCACTCCTCATGCACTATCCTGGAGCTTTATACACCTGACAAGAAGCATGACAATCAAGACAGGCCATAAAATGCCCAAGGCCTTTTGTATATTCAAGATATCTCATCCCCATCTGGCACTTTGCCCCTGTACAGGTAGGGTGGTGGGCATGAAAGCTGAACCTTGTTTACCTACCTAAGCATGGAAAACTTCACTTTTTTATTGTTGACAGAGGTTTTATTTGAGCTAGTTTCATTTTGTTAAGCAAACCTTTTAGAGGGACTTTGGGTGCAGAAATAGCCTTGTCGTTTAGGTTGCGCCCCTTGAGGTTACCCCCAGAGCAGGTGGCCCAGCTTTGAATCCAGCCTGCAGCCTCCTTCCCTTTTGATACACCTGACTTTCTGTTATCTGCTCTATTTACTGTCCTGCCCACTGATTACAGGCCAAAAAAATAACTGGAATTATAAACGAGAGAATTCAATACCACGACAGACACACACACATACCAAAAAAATTCTACAATTTTGTTTCGAAAACAAGCAAAAAAAGACATTGTTTGTCTGTGTTTGGTTATTGCACCAGTATTATTCCATGCCAACATCACATTTTCTATCGAGACATGTTGGTTGTTCTGAAATAAATTAAAATAATAATCACATGAGGCTGAATGGTAAACCAAAATATTCAATTGATCAAGCAATCAAAGATTTCATTGTAACAAGAAGGGTCTCAATATGGATTTTGTACAGCAACACTTCTTTATTTCTGTCCCTTTTAATCTCCTCTCCAGAGACCTGTTCTAAACCCAGATAAGACAGGGAGGGAGGAAACAACCTCTGCTTACATTGGGCCAACACAAAGGAGGGTGTCCAAAAAAAAGGACACCTTACAAAACTGGAATTAAATGGGCTAAAAGTTTACAACAGTTATCGCTTAGGTTTTTTTGTTAAAATTATTTTTACAGTCACAAACGATTTGATCAAATTCGTTGATTCCTCAAAGAAAAACTATCTATCTGTTGTAGCCTATACTTGAGTTACATTTTTAGTCAGAGGTGTTTCACAAAGGGGAGCATACCAAAAGAACTGAATTTGTTTCCATTTTACACAAAAGCTGTGTAAGTGCATTAGGTTTGGAGAACACTAGCTATAAGGGTTTTCCATGTAGTCAGAGCTGTGTGTGGGTGTATTTTCAAATCCTGGGAGTAATATGTTAAGAGGACATTGACCTAGTTCACCAAAATGAATTTACAATATTAATCCAAATATAAGACAATCCTGGATATAAGACAACCCCCTTTTTCAAGACGGATTTTTGGGAAAAAGGCTGTTTGATGATAAAATCTTGTTTTGTCACAGATATTTGAAAATTCTAATGCTGTTTATAACAGTATAGTGCCATAAACATAGTGAAATATCTACTACATCCAACATCACAGTGGGTGGGGAAAATAATCAGTGTCTAAGGCCAGATCACAACAGAAGTAATGTAGAGTTACCTTTCTGTTAGAGCAGGTCTACACCTTACTTTACCTCTTTTATCTAACTTCTAAATGACCTCATGTCGTCTTTCTTATTTGCTTGATGGGATCACCTCTGCCTCATGGTCTCATATTCACATCTGTCCTCTGTTCTCTGTATTGTGCGCAGCAGAGTTCCGCCCCGATGCACACACAAACACATGAGCACAGAGATGAGCACATTCTGAATACCCGACAGAGAAATGGGAAAAATAACGTATAAACCAACACAAGAAGTGCAGAAGAAAAAAAAAAATCTGTGTTCATGCTTCCAGCCCCCCTTCCTGTCTTCCTTGTTTGTTGGAGTGGCAAGTGTGAGAGACAGAGAGAGAGGGCAGCCAAGTCCCCGAATATAAGACAACCCTACTTTTTTAAAGGGGGTTTTGTGGGAGAACACATTGTTTTATGTTCAGAATAATATAGTTCTTTGCATTATATTGCATTGCATTGTATAACTGCAGGTACGGTTCATATCAGCATTTTGAAAGTGCTTCACATTCTTTAAAACCAACTTGGAGTGCATGAAGCTGCTTTTCTGCATGTGATAGGTATCTGTTGAAGGCAACTATATTAGGCCTTAAGGTCAGTTTGGCTACCAAAGGTCTGTACCTACCTGCTTACTCATCAACTTGCCACAGAAATAACCAGGTATGGGCTTTCTTTGTCAGAAAAGGTCAATGTAATGTGCCTCCAGTGAAAAAGAAAGGGGTTATTTGATGTAGCGAAATATTTTCAGCTCTGCTGTGTGTTATTGACTAAATGAAATATGCACACTGAATCCAAACAATTCCTTTAAAGCAGCAATATTTTCTGTAGTTAGCTATCTCTAATAATAGCAGAGGGGCAGAGAAACAGAAGCTTAGACTCTGGTTTGCTCGCTGTGTACAAACAAAGAGACGTTTGAAGTATTGTTGTAGAAAATCTATGCTTTGTTGATTCCTTGTGATATGTGAGGAAGGGGCTGTCATTTAGTCTATCTAGGAATTAAGAAACAGTGAAGAAAAGGAGCTGACATGCAGTCTAACAAAGAGAACGCTAAAGGAAGGGGGAGAGGACTGCAGCTCCAGTGAAGATGTTTAGAATACAATGATCTGTCAAAAGCACTTTCCTACTTACACTTCAAACTAATTTTCTCATACTCTGCCTTCTACTCTCTTCCCCTCGTCTGTCCCAGCTGTCAGCACATATCTCTTATATATCGCTTTCTTCCCTCTGCACCTCTGACACTTCATATTCCGGCACTCACCACAAATTCACAGCTCCGACAAGCTAAGAAGCCACTCACAGTGGAGGCTGCATTCATTTTAATCATGCCTCTACAAAAAAGAAAAAGCTTTCAGCAAGGATAACCTTTTTCCAGGACTTTTAGAAACTTAGTCATCAATCTGAGATGAGTGCTGGTGTAGCAAACATTTAATATACCGCATTGAAAGTTATGGTTCTGTCTCTGGATTTATGATATGCAGACTTTAGATAGTTTAGAAAGTTGACAGCCAACAAGGAAGCCTATAGTCCTCCAAATCCTCAGTACATCACTCCCCTATCACCTTTGTACAAACATTAAAGCTTAACCCAGATGCCTCAATCCAGCCATAGTTAAGTTTGCTACAGTTTGCTCTAGGGTTTAAAGGAGTGGACAGTTTCCAGTAAATTCCCATACACTTTGTTAAAATACGTACCCTATACATTGTCAAAATCAGATAATTCTGAACTTTCTGATTGAAATTCACTAGGATCTAAAGGTTTTTTTTTTTTTTTTTTTTTTTTTTTTTTTTTTTTTTTTTAAAACCATGAAAAAAAAAATTTAAAAAAAAAAAAAAAAAAAAAAAAAAAAATCAGGTAGCTTTAGGGGCTGTGTTTTTTTTCTAATTTGGGGGCGATGTGGAGCACAGAAACACTAAATTCATCTTTTAAATATATGTATATATATATATATATATATATATATATATATATATATATATATATATATATGTAAGAAGGCTAGATGCCTTGTGCGCGCTGTAAGCCAATGGGAAGTAACAGCATCACGTGGTGGCCATCTTGGAACAGGGCTGCCCGATCACTCATAACATTACAGTCAATGGAGCATAGACTTTGAAATAACTGTAGATTGCTCAATTTTCAACCAATTTTCAAACGGCTTGGTTTGTTATAAACATCAGAAATTTAGCTAATTAACTTGCAAACTTCAGAAAATTTTCAAAAAAAAAAATTTGCGTTTTAAAAATTTAGCCTGAGTCATAGCCACGTGAATAAGGTTTGTAATAAACCAATCCAGTTGTAAATCCGTCAATTCAGCGAGTTACGAGTGTTTTAGTGAGTAAGTCATCATCCTGTCCATTGACTACAGTACAGAGCACCAGAGCACGGGCCTGTTCCAAGTTGGTCGCCACGGTGATGACGCTGCTGACTCCGCCTCAAGGCATCTAGCCTTCTTGTATATATCTATGGAATTCATACATTTTCTTACATCAGGCTGAATTTTGTGGCTTTTATCTCGAGCTGAAGGCATGCAATTTGGGGTTTAAGTGGCAGAAGAAGCAAATAAAGAAAGAAAGAAAAAGAATCCATAAGATCCCAAGTGCAATTTGAGGTTTACATGGAGGTCACTGGGAATTGAAGAGTTTGGTTTTTAGTTCACGGTCATGATTATTCAAATTTGGTACACATTCAGGGTACATGCACCACCTCATTATTTTAGTATTTTATTCTATTTTTCTATCCTATTTTTATTGCATCTTATGATACCTTATCTTTTTTTTTATTATATCTGAACTTATTGCTTGTTCTATTTTATTTAATATTTAATCTTCATTGTCTTCCTTATTGCCCTTCTTATCCCTATATATTTCTTTCTACTCTTGTACTGTGTTATGAGCATCTGGCAACACTAAATTTCCCCAACAGGATAAATAAAGTATTTCTGATTCTGATTCTGATTCATTGACCTTTGTTCAGGGTTAGGCTTTGTCACAGGCTCGGGTCCTATACATAGTGAATACATAGTGAAAACATTACTGCGTCCCTCAATTAGTTTTGCCAGTTATGTGAATCTTACATGTTTGACAGACTGATTAATGCTCAACAGAGGGAAATATCATGGATTTAAAACCAAAAAGTAGAATACTTGTCAAAATTTTTTTTTTTCAAAATTGATGGAGACAGTGCCATTTTTCTGAGTATCCCAGTTTTATTGTGTCTACAAATCCTCCCCACATGTTGGCAAGCTAACAATGAATCACCTCTTGACTCTCGCTGGGAGTTAGAAGGGATGCCAGTCACACTACAGGAAGAGCCCGTCCAAAAACCCCGTCCTTCTCTTTGGCATTTCTCCTGCTGGACAGAACGAGGGACAATGCACCCCGGTTTAGTCCTGGATACAAACGTTGAACACTGAGAGCAACAAACAAAACAAAACAAAAACACAACAATACAACATTCACAAACGGGCCAGGACATGCTTGTGTTTGGTGCTCTGATAACTACATATGTTGGGCTTTTATTTTGTAGTAGTCTACACAGAGGAGCATGGCTGTGTTAGATATTTGCACTGTTCATTGAAGAGTGGAGGGGAGCACTTTCATGTACTGGAACATATTTTTTTTCTATTAACAGTATAAATTCTTGCGCGGACCCTCTAAAGGTCTGTGAAGGTCATGGATTAATTAATACTCTTTTAAGTCTTAGCTATCAGTGCAGCGTCCTTGGTGCCACAGTCAGTATGCAGCAGTTCTAATCAGACAGACAGCAGCTCAGTGATGCTGTTGCTAGAGGTCAGAACACAGTTAATCTCTGTCTTACTCGGTTTCATTCCCCTCTGCACTCTTCCTCCCCTCAGTGTCTTTATATCCCGCCCTCTTTCCTTGTTCTGCCTTTCTCATTCCTTCCCTGCCTCATTCTTTATCTAGTTTCTTCACATTTTTCCCATTTTCACAGCTCCTTAACCTTGGTAATGCCGTGATGTTTAAATGTTTTTAATCCACGGCCTTAATACACTTCTGTTGTTTATTACTTCAGTAAAATGGACAGAATTCAGCCACTACTTTGCCAGGGGAAATGTTTCTAATGTGCCGTAAAGCTCTTTAAGCTTTTGAGTTTAGCTCTTAGCCTAAAAGCTGACAGTCTAACACCAAGATTCAGAGTCAGTTACATGCTGGAACAGTAAATAACAAGACTAGGGGAGCAGCTGTGGCCTCGTCCTCAAAGCATAATCAGAATTTTAGGAACAAATTAGAGGTCCGTTTGACTCCCAGCCAATGTGTGGGTCGACTGGGGTGTGAGATGACAATGAGGTTAAGATGGAGGGTGTACTTCTTGAGCTTGTGTTACAGTATATTTCCACAAGATATGTGTGGTCCATTTCTGCTCCACCACACCAGTGGAGCTGATGAGTCAAAAAACAGTCATTGTGTGTGCGTCTGTCTCTGCCCCATCTCAGCTCCGGCAATCCAGGGCCCTACACAGCAGGTGAGCAACACTTTTAGTTTTGATGGGTGCTGGAGAACAGTGGATCCATTCTTTACAAGTCAGAGTGAGCGAACTCCCCAAGTCAGGCCTGAGCTCAGTTTTCATATGGCAACTTTCATCTTATGATTTATGAATCATGGCACTGATATGAATAATGTTCTATTTTACAGCTACATCTACATTTTCTTTCAAGATCACAAATAGAACCCAAAGCTATTATATGACATCTCATTGAACTACAACTGCACTGTGAATAGGCTACTTGTATAAAGCTAAAGCTCTGTGCATTCTGCAGAAACTCAACAACTCTTACAGTTGATGTCTTTAATAAATGGATTTATCATGAAGTGAAATTGTGCTTTATGACTTTGGAGAGGACACAGAAAAGATCAAAGCCATGAAATGGTGCAGACAAGGCATAAAAAAAAAAAAAGCATTTAGAATGTAAGATAAGAAATATTTGGGGCTAACAATGTTGATATACTAGAAATGTGGCTTAGAAATAGGACCTTGAGGGTGAAACTTTCATTCTACCCATGTGTAAATGTGCATTAGTGTGACAATAAAGCCTCTTGAATGTTTTTTTTTTTCTTATCAGGTCAAATATTATAAAAATAATCCTGGTAAAATTCAAATCTTGATCCTGACATAAAAACCTAACATATTTCCCCCACATTGCCCCTTAATGGAGATTTTCCTTGGTCATAAGGAAAGGTCAGTCACTAAAGGTCAGTGTTTGCTGATGTTTACACTGCAGAGGAGTGACTACCGATCATCTGGAATCAAGAGGCACCCGAGGGACAGGTGAGCTATGTTTTACCCAAGCGGCAACGTCTAATCAGAAAATGTGAGACGATGCGAAAGTCTGCTGTTCGTTGAGTGTCACGTTGTGGCTGGAGTACAGTAAGTCACATACACACGAGACAAGACAGTTGTTTTCACAGTAGGAATACACTTTAACAGCCTGGTTTAGTGATGTCTCTTATCTTAACTGCTAATTTGGGCAACGACACACACTGGGGTGATTTTTTTTTTTCTCAATGGGCAATTTAGAAGATATTGAGATCACACGCTCACTGTAAGCGTGGACACTCATTGCCTGTCCATTTCCAATATGGCCGTGCCAGCCAAATTGCTTCAAAACAGGTGACGTTGCAGGGACTATGACCATTTATTTAATGGTTTTAGGTTTGACCACACTATTGGGCTAATGTTTGACAGAAATTACTAAAACAAACTGTAAATAAAGAGAGCTTTCGTGTGTTTCCTTCACCATCAATAAATATGTAAGTAAGAGCCGCTGGCCCTCAATTACTTTCAAAAAATCAGATGTCGCCCACATCAGTTTGATTCTTCATGAAATCTGCCTGTTGGTCTGAGGTCATATCTCACCAAACTGCATCTTCTTGCTGAAGTCGAAGATTAGATGATTTCAGGGCAAAACAGATGAAGAGAAACAAATTAGGTAGAAAAATACCAAAACATTCACTTCAGCTGAACAGTGAGCTGATGTGTGTTTACTGATGTTGTCTCTATAACTCAAACATCATGTTATCTCATGCAACTGTGGGACCATGAGACTGTGTGAACTTCTCGGTCTCAGAGTCCCAGCTGAGTGTGGACTGAAAGTGCTGCACTCTGGAAAGAGTGAGTGTTGATGGACGAGGGAGCACAGAGCCAAACCACGATGAAGCTGTCATGACACACACACGCAACCATGTTACACATGACACACTGGGGTTTCTAGAAACATCAAGAGACTGTACTTAGTCCTTGAACTAGCAGCCAATCAGAGCTTCACTCAGGCTGACTGTGTTAACACTGCAAAAACTGAAATCTAAGCAAATCATTTTGTCTCATTTGTAATAAAGAAGAAATCTTTTTTGACTTGGTATGGGCCAAATCCACCAGTCCAAGAAAGCGTCATATGAACTGTTTATAACAAGTCAAAATAATCGTATAAATAAGACATCAATCTAATTCCTAGAAACTTGACAATCAAATTTTTCTTACCCCACGGGTGATTTTTTTTTACTTATTGCAACACTGAAAAAACTGAAATCTGAGCTTTCTAAGTGTTTGTCTTCTTTTTAAGCAAAATTGTCATATTAGTCTCAATATCAGCCAGATTTAACTAACAAGTCCAGAAACATGTCTTATTTTAGGACAATTAGAGGCAAGAATGATGTCTGAATTGCTTGTAATGAGTAAACAAAATCTGCCAATGTGCTAATAAAAATTTGCTTGTCAAGTTTCTTGAAAACAGAATAATGTCTTCATTATCATCTTTATACAAAAAAAAAAAATATCTTACCCAATTTGCAAATATATTTTCCCACTTTAGGAGCAATTCAGACATTAAGTTTGGCTTTAAATAACTTGAAACGGGATATTTTTTCCTGGATTGGTTTTGGTAAATGTGGTTTATGTCAAGACTAAAAAGACGTTTTCACTAAAACTTAGGTGTAAAAATGTGCTTAGATTTTAGTGTTTGCTGTGAATATGTTCATATTGTGTTTTTAGAATTCAAGGTACAGTAATGGAAAACAAAAAGGTGGAAGAGAAAAATGATCTTGTTTCTCTTCTGGTCCCTCTCCAACATTGATTCAACCATCTTTCACAATCAATACTGGACCCTCCTCCCCTCGCTTCTACTAACTCTACTAGTGCATTTTTTTCAATAGGACATTGACATGGATTACCGTGTGGCATCCTTCCCTCCCCTCTGTCCTCCTTCACCTTTCATTCCATCACTCTCTCTCACCCCTACTCTCTCTCTCTCTTCCCGCTGTGAACGTCAATGAAACATCCCTGTCACACCGCGCCGTGATGCATCCGACCACTCGGAAGAACACACTCACTCCTCTTCTGGTGTTACTGAGTTGGCTCCTCTTTCTCCCTCAGTCTTGTTTAGTCAGATATTGAGGGTTTGGAGGCTTCTCTCAGCGTGGGAGGGGTCAGGACGAGGGGCCAATTAAATATTTATGGATCAACATCCATTCAAATGTTTGGCAACGGAGAAAGTCTGTGACCGGAAAACTGACATGACTTGTTTGTGCACAACATGCGGCAGGGGAGGTGCAGGGCTTGTCCTCAGCATGTGTCACAGTGTGTGTGTGTGTGTGTGTGTGTGTGTGTGTGTGTGTGTGTAGAGGCTGTTGGCAGATGTTACTGTGGTGGGCATATTTTTAGACTGTGGGCTTTTCTACTACAATCTAATTCATGTGATCTCACCAAGCACATTTGATTTGAAGCAATTGTGCAAATCATACAAAATAGACAAAATACAATCAGAGATAAAAACAAACAGCTGGAAAGAAAATGAACGAGTGCGTACAAGAGGTGTAAACCAGTCCCCATCAAGTCCTGAATGCATTAAAGCTTCTAGTGACAGCAGGTTGAGAAACAGTCCATTAGCAGAGTCTGACCTGTGCAGATAACTCAGCCTGAATAGTTTAAAGAACTCGTGGCAACACATTTGCATTCATTTGCATTTTGAGTCTGCGTGACCCTTTCACACACTGACCACTGGATTTCTTAATCTCAGAGAGCAGCACACACGATGAAAGGGAAAGTTAGCAGCCACAGATGCAACTCACTCCAGAGGCCATGTGGTCTACCTGATAACCTCAACAGCTGCTTCTGAGCCAAAAAATGCCCCTGACTCATAAACTGAAAATTTTACCAAACTTTAGATCCATTATTTCGTGTTTAACTAGGAAAAAAAATGTTTATCCTGATTGGAATTTAGTTAACCCTCTGAGTCCCAAGCAGTTTCTAATCTCTTTTTTTATTTTTGCTTCTGTGATATTATTACTCACTATTGAAAATAGAGACTTTAATCTTTTAAATGAGGTGTCACTGATGAATCTTGACCTCATGGTTCTACAGTTATAAGCTATGAAACATAACATGGTAAAAAAAGACTAGTATTGGGTGGATGCTAAGGTTTGCATGTACAAAAACCTGTGCAAACTTGATAGAATGCAGATGTAGATTGTGTTTCTCATTCGAACAAACTAACATGCACTATCCACACTGCAAAAACTGAAATCTAAGCAAGTAATTATGTCTAATTTTTAGTAAAATGTGTCTAACTATTCTTGATTTGAGCCACATTTACTAGACAAGGTCATAAAAATGTCTTATTTCAAGTTTTTAAAGACAAAAATGAGGCATCGATTGCTTGTAACAAGTAAAAAAAAAATCTGCCAATGGGATAAGATAAAAGATTCTTGTTGTCAGACATCTTTCTAATTTCAAGAAACTTCCCGGGCGAATTTGTCTTATCCCATTGGCAGATTTTTTTGACTTGTTAGAAGCAATTTACACCTCATTTTTGTCTTTAAAAAACTTGAAATAAGACATTTTTATGACTTGGTCTGGTGAATGTGGCTCAGATTAAGAACAATAAGACAATTTTCACTACAAATAAGACATAATGACTTGCTTAGATTTCTGTTTTTGCAGTGCATTTAGCACGTCCACCTCTGGTCTGCCTTTATAAATATGCAGAGTATATACAGGTCACATGCAAAAGGAGGATGGGGTACAAAGGTGATCATTTAGCAGCCACAAAGTGATTTATTCAACCTGAAACTGTTTGCTGTCGCACTTTTAGCATCTATAGTTTGCACACTTGTGACAGGCAGGTGCAAACTAGAACAGTGTTATGCACAAATAGCTATGGTCTAATACAACAAACTACAGACAAATGTTTAGACATCTCCACAACCCAAGAGGTCTACAAAACTCTTTGAAAACGCTTTGAGAAATTCAAACAGCATTTGTCTCTCTGTGTTTTATTGCTCTTAAATTCTTGCTGTGTTTGTAACGACACAGAAGACTGGGTGGTTTCTGCTGTGCAGCTGATATCTAGTGCACATGAAAAGGGTTCTCCATGTATGATTTTGACTGTCTCTATTTTTCATTTCTTCCTCCACTCAGATTTCCAACTGCAAAGCTTCAAACGTCATTTTTTTTGTTGTTTACAGCCACTCTGTTCTCTAAAACGCTTTACAGAAAGAGGTGGTAGCACACGCTAAATCCTCAATTAAATAGGGCGGTCTGCACCATATCAGTGTTATTAGCATGTCTAATTTTTTTTTTTAGTTTGCACACACAATGTGCCGTTGTCTGTATTCATCCTGAAAATCAAGATCAAGCTAGCTTTTCCCCTATTGCTTCATGGTCAGTTTCTTTTCTTCTGTTCAGCTCGCCTTAGGACACGTGTTATTGTTTGACAGGTGTCCCACCCAAGTCAAACTGCCCACCTGACACCGTCCCCAGACCAGGTGTGTCAGTTTTACCAAGTAATCTTACATTCAGGTCAGTGTATCAATCTTGTTGCTTCCTGACTTTGCAATGCAATGGTATCAATAATTGTTTTTGGCTGCAGCACCTACAGAGCTACTCTGCAGACATTTCTGGACAGTTTGTCACTGATTTGGTTTGGTGCAACATTAATAACCACATTTACATGCAGCGAGCACATTATCACACTGCCATGTTGATAAGGGTATTAATATTTCTAAAAACATCCCTTTAAGGTTCAATCAAAAGAGAAACAAAGTTTCCTGTGACTAATTTGGGATCAAGGAAATTGCAGTTTCACAGTCCTTATTTCAATTCAATGATCTGTTGTGTCTGGATGTTTATCACCACTAACTGTTTGGTTGGATGGCCTCGAGGAAGTTGGAGGAAAGTAAGTGAAGAGACTTGGCTCTTTAAAGAGGATTGTGAACAAAGAGTAATTCAGTCGGCAAAACAAATTGAAATATTTAAAAGTGATTAAAAAGTACCCATGACACCAATCACCCTGGAACACCGACAAACTAATACTTTAATCAGACCTGTGTCTCTCCTCACAACTAAAATAGAACCTTTTTGTTGTGTCTGAAGCTTTTTTTGGAAAGGTCTATTGATGAGACTTTTTTTTATTCTTATTAGTTCTTTCAAAAATTAAGTGTTGAGCTATGACAGAAGATAATTGGAACAGGTTGAGGTTTTGTAGTAATAATACACTGTAAAATACAATGTTGCACTTTTTTATTCTAACATTATTCTGTATGACAATATGACACAACTTTACTGAAGTTGTTGTTAAGACATTTAATTACAAGGTGGCATCATCCCAACTAAAGAATATAGTTCAACCTAAGATTATATGTCCAACACAGAAGCCCCTCCCAACTTTTTAGTAAAGCTGCAGCTTTCAAGTTATACACAGAATGCCTTTATGAATTGTAGCTTAACAGTTACACCATGAGTGAGGAGAGAACGCAAAGGATATGGGGGCCTGCTGTACATTAATAAATAGGTTGATGGCACAGACAGACAGACACAGACTGGCTGTTGAAGCTCTACGATATAGACTGGCTGTTCTTCAGTGTAGACTTATTGGCCCAATCAAGGGTGGATCTTCACACTGAAAGCTGGCCCACCCAATCAGAAGCATGAATATGATTGTTTTAGATATGCTGTCCAAACAGGACGAGTACTTGTATGCAGCTAGACAGCACACTAAAAAACTGTCCCAAGGTCCAAATTCTTCAAAGAAAGCTTTTCCTGAACTTTACTCAGAGTTTGTGGATGAGCCAATGAATGTAAAAGACAAAAAGTCTCCAAGGCTGAAGGGTTGCAACGCTGCATACATCAAATTTCACTGGTAACTTGATGAAGTCTGCTCTGTTTTTCTCACTGCAGCCTCTAAACTAAAGATGAAGTCAGTGAAAAGACGCATCAAAGATTGTCTATACTGTGCAAATCAGTGCAAGTGCTCACTCTAAGGCTACAGAGCAGTCACTCTGTCAGTATTTCTAAAACCCAACTATGAATTGATTCAAATACAGCACAGTGTATGTTATTATCCTGATAGAGTGGTGCATATGCTGTTAGAACACAAGCACAAGGCATATTAAAAATTCACTACCATCAAGTGCTATCATTTCTTAATATGTTTGTGTGTGGCTGCAAGCTTTAAAACTCCAAGACCCACCCATGTATGACATTTGGTTTTCACCACTAGGCCCAATTACAGGGTTCACAAAACTTAAGAGTTCCACTGAGATGAAAATGATTATTTATTTCAAACAACTATCTGAAGAAGTTAGATTAACTAATGAATATGTAAGAAGATAACTAAAGGTTAACATAGCTAAAAAGTTTGATTCAGTTAAAATGCATTATTTCAAACAAATACCTGAGGAAGTTAAGTTTACCAACAAGCCTAACAACAATATTTATTTTTTGAACCAAAAAAAAAAAATAAGGCAGCCCCTTACATCAAACTTTTAAGGCTGAAAAAAAAGTTACATTAAACAGTGCATACTTAGGGACCTGGTCAAGCTAATTTTGCGTTGTGTAATATTATGGCACAGAATATCTGCAACATATTGTACATCTCAGGCAACTCAAACCAACCCAGTGAGGTGTAGTCCAGACCTTAAAGTGATGCTTTAGTGCCTTTTCCAGACTCAGCATGCCATCTCGAGCGGGTTGGAGACATACTGTGTTGTGATCACAGGTCCTCTGTGGGGGCCCCACAGCAGATGTAGACCACCATGTTGCACCTCTGCTGAGCTTTACCACGGTGATGCTCATTTATACTGATGCAGTGACAGCAGTAAAAGGTACCACTGCTAATGGCAGACGTAGTAAGGCTGCATTATCCTGGCAGGTGGAATCAGCACGTTGAACTCGAGCCCTAATCTGCTGTAATACTGCATAATGTGGCGATGGCATTTGCTTTCTCTTCATGGTTTTTATATTTCTTTGTATGTTTTTGTGCTGATCAGCCAGACTGACCATCTGAAGCCAGTGACCTCCAGAAACACATGCATGCAGAGGCAGGTGCACTAACAGGGGGGCTACACACACACACACACACACACACACACACACAGATGGCTGACATTTACTTGCAACTGTCCAACCGTCCGCTGGGACCACATGAGCCAGAGCCATTAAAGGTTTGAGTATGGTGGTGGAATGCAATTACACTGCTGTTGTTTATTTCTATGCTAACTACTGCTCCCGCTCTGTTTCACTCAAAATCATCCCAGCGAATCATCCCAGCGCCAGCTTCATGAATACTGCACGTCAGTGCTTTTCAAACGTGTCCCTCTGCAGCCCGAGAGTCTGCTGGTTTTCATTCCAGCACAGCACAACAGCAGCTGGTTCCTCTGATTAACATAACCTCGACAAAAGCAGAGGAGCTAACAGCAAAATAGGCCGCTGCAGTGTTTAAGAGGAGTCAAAATCTGGAGGATCCTCAGCCAATAACAACACGGTGTTAAATGATACAATCTCATCAAAGCTGCTTCAGGGGAATCAAATATTTTAACAGGGATTAAATTAGCCTTTTTGTTTTGGTTTGTTTTTTTGTGTGTGGTGGAATGACCAAGGAGGCTGTTTCACTTTCTGTCTGTGGAAAAATCCATCTTCAATGTCCAGGATCAGTCTGGTTATTGAGTTTACTGCAAGCTTGTGAGCACATACTGTTATGAGTTGCTTTTGATAAATTTTGTTCCTCCTTCTTTTGTATCTTTTTTTTTCATTCCTGGTGTCTTTTCATTCATTGTGTTTGTATTTTCATGTATGACTTAATTAAGTTTACAGTGCTGCCATATCTATTTTGTTGTTTCCCCTCACAGGTTGAGAATGACTCACCTAACCATTGCTGTCAGGTGTCATAATATTTGCACATACTCATTTGTTAGCATTATTTAACTGGTTTTATCATTGTTTTTTTTTTCCTTAGTTTCATTATTCTAGTATTTATTACTTTGTTGGAGCTAATTTTTCTTCCTGTATTTATCATTATGACATTTTCTATCTAATTTTAAAATGATTCATGGAACTGAAGTTCTTTCCTATCATGTTTTACTGTTTTGATAGTTTGTCAGTTCTAATCATCTTGTTTGGTTTCACGTTAATGTTGTTTTGTAACAAAATGTCAAAGTAGATGTCGTCATCTTGCTGCAAAACATAATCTTCCACCATGTAAAAATAAACAACATAACCTTTCTGATGTCTCCTGTGGTTTGTCTCAAATATATATTCTGTCTTATTCTTTTGTTTTCATTTTTATTTAACATTTAACACCTTTTTTTTTTTAGAAATTGTGTTACTTCTGTAGACTGGATCTTTCTTTTTTCACTCTGTGACAAATGCAGTTGATGCCTATTATTCACACCAGTTTAGTGGCTGTAATTAAATTTCTTATGGACACAGATTACTCGCCAGCAGAAGCGCATTAAAATGTGAAATCAAAGATTAAATGAAAGAAATGATTGACTATGCTGTTTGTTCTGCTTGCTTTGTTGGTTTATTTAATCAAAGTATTTTTTTTTTTTTTCAATCACATGAGAAAATACAGGTTGAGGGGAGGAAATTCAAATGTTTTTTGCTTGTTTGTTTCTGAAAGATGAACATAATGTATGATATGATGAACTCCCAATGACAAACTAAGTTCCTCGAAGAACTCCCCAAGTGCTGTGAAACAGATCTATGAATTTTTAACACAGCTTTTCCAATCATCTTGCTTTGATTTTGAATGCAGTATTTTACTTTGCACACAGAAAAACAAAAATCACAAAAACTTCCAGGGTCTAAATCATCAGCTCCCATCAGAACTGACCTTTTTATTGAGCCAAAGCATCAACCAGCATTGTGCATTAATATTGTACTCTGACCTTGGTCACAATGCTCACAGCTTGTTATCAACCAATCAATTAATCCAGTTCAAAGTGAAGGTTGCCCTAAAATGCACACACAGGCTTTGAGCTGCCACAAGAGCTGAAAGTATCGCTGCAAAAACTAAAGAAATCACCTTAGACTGGACTCTAAAAAGAACTCAGTGCTTACAAAGCAGGTGAATGATACACCAAGTTCATACAGAGTTGTTTTCTGAAAGTCAAGAAGTGGAGTGAGAGTCACACAGTCCAGAACAAGTCTGTCAAGAGTAGGAAGACAAATATGTCAAACTGGACTCTGAAAAGAAAAGTAGAGAGAGACAGAGAGGCTTGTGTACCTCTAATGGGGGAAATACACAGCATCCGTTTGCGTTGCATTAACGCTGAGATGCGTGTTGACTGCGTTTGTCAACTCACGCCAGCTGCGTGTTACGTCCGCCAGGCTGAAGGGCTGACGGGCGGCTGGTGTCGCGAGATCGAGGAGTACCCATGCTCCTCACTTTACAGATAAGTCCCTCTTCATTTATGTTGGTCTGTTAAACCTTAAACCTGCTGACTCCTGGTGTGTCTCCGCTCGTTATGTCCGTTTATCACCATAATCAAGTCAAATACAATCTAGTTTTGAAATGGTTTGTTTTATTTTGAAAGTCACCAGATCTTTTGATGGTTTTTGGGCACCACTTCCCGTCATGCTCGATCCTCCCTGTGCTGAATTTGTGCATCACAGCTGCATTGTCTGGCAGAAATAGGATTGCTGCCTATCACTTGGGTGTTGCTGGCATTTGCAAGCAGCCGTACCGCAACTGAAGAGATGCAGTGTGAGTTGATAGATTGACTTGAATGAATCCTATTTGATTTTTTGCCATGATGCAGTGGAGACGAATGCAGACGAATGCAGACATGCAGTGTATTTCAGCTGTAAAGCGCTGAGAATAATGACCTAACTACAGGGTTTCAAGACTCAGCCAAGTTAGGAATTGTCAAAGTGTGAAAGAAGACCGTCACCAGAGCCCTGATGTCCAGGAAATGGACTGTTGTGGAAGATGCAGGTCAAGAAAAATTCAACTTCTACAGAAGAGAGAGAGAGAAATAGAGAGCTTCAAGCTGGCAGACTTAAGGATGCTTTGGTCCATTTAGAGCTGGATTCTGCAGACTGGAAACAGACAAGGAAGTCAGATGAGACTAAACTAGAACTCTTTCAAGAGACATAGAGATGTTGGAGATGGAAGGGAGAGCGGTTTAGCCCAAAGATCACAGCCACAGTTAAACATGGTGGTTGGAGGATCATGCTCTGGAGATGCTTCAAGACCCAGTCTGAAACTGGTAATCTCCACCACGTTGAAGGTTGACCCTTGAAGAAAGGAGGATATATGAAGATTTGGAAAAACAACTTCAAGCAGTCAGCAGAAAAACTGAGTCTGAGTTGCAGTTTTGTCTTCTAACATGACAGAAAACCAAAAATCTGGAAAGGGAACTGGTCTGAAGGCCAGAACCAGGCCAGGAGAGCATCACATCTAAGGGAGCTTATTAAAAAGACAAGCCAAAGAAAAATGGGCTGGTATTCCTCAGGAGATAAGTCAGACTTGTTACAAACAGCAAAAAAAAACAACACTCATCCAGCAGAAAGGACACAGCTGACTGTCATGATTTTAGCCCGGTAGTTCTGGTGAAATAGTTTTGTTTCTGTGTGAAAAGTAAAAAAAAAAAATGTCAGCATTCAAAATAAAACTGGGCCATTTGGAAAAGCAGTGTTTACAACTCCAAAAAACCTTGAATTTAATAATAATTTTGACCTCATCTGTATATGCAGCTGTATTGAAATGAATTGACGTTGAATTCAAAATCTGACCACTGGATAATGTTATAGGCTTTTTTTTCCCATTCTTTAATTTTACTTACACCAACTTGAGTTGTTTTCTCACCTTCGCTGCAGAAATGTACATCAACATCACATTAGTCAGTGTTGTGGCAGCAGAGGAGAGGTGTTTCACAAACACAGAGGCAGGGAAGGAAGTGGAACGTCTAATTTTGGTTTCAGTCAGTCACTCCGCACACGCTGTTTAAGAGTTTAAACAGAGGTGTTCGTACAGTGACAGATTTACTTTGACTGCTTACCTTTCAGCTTCTCCATCAGCTTCAAAGAGCTGCCATTCACACTCTTTATATGGTAACACTTAAATAACAGGATTCCTGTGGGATGAAACAGTTTACAGAGGAAAAAAAAAAGTAAAAAAACCTGATTCTGCAGTGTTTTTCTGCAGTGAAATCTGTTGAGTATAAAGGATAGGTAGATACATTAAAGAGATTAAAGGATTAGAGGGTGCATTTATTTGGAGCTGCTTTTCATCTCATGATGCTGTGTTGTGATCTTCTGTGCTGCTGCTGCTGCAGAATAATCGAGAGAACAGCAGAAACAAAGCAGCATCATTTATTGATGGAAAATATTATTTCTCAGGCAAACAGACCTTTTGATGTTGCTCAGCAAATTGAATTGTTGGCATGTGATTGGTTTCCACGAGTGTGCGAATTGTGTTTGTGTTTGCCTTGGAGATGTCGGCATAAACCACTAAATAGGGCAACCCACATGACCCAAAAATACTCACTTCCTCTCTCTCTCTCCAGCTCTGTCTGTTTCCCTTCATCATCTCTCTGTCCTCGTCTCTTACTATCTCGAACGGGAGCATTGTAAGTGGCCTATCTACAGCCCAACAACCTCCTCTGGGCATTATGGCACACAGGCACACACACACACTCGCAAAAAATGCACACACACTTGCGACCAGACGTGAGCCGATGCTGGCGGCATACAGCAGACCGGCAGCAACTTTCAAACTGGCTTAGCGCGGCTTACTACGGCTTAGAAAGGCAGATTGGTTACAGAGTGTCCCTGGACCAAAAAGGCACTCATCCAGCCCCCAATATGGTCAACATTTCCATCAACAGCTGATAAGCAGCTATGCAAATGA
>RPOG01004381.1:0-45616 GCA_008086565.1 Thalassoma bifasciatum | reverse complement strand
CATTTCCTGCCGCAGCCCCTGATCCAGTCTGTATGCTCTCGATATTACAACACTTCAGCCCCAGCTTGATAGATTACAGTGAAAAACACAAGTGAACTGCAATCAGTCCTCCTGAAGAAACATTTCAGGCATGGCTCCTTGGAGGAAATGTTGGATTACATGCGTATCCCGTTGAGAGACGAATCCGAAACATGAGCATCCATCTTAGTCAAATACTCCGACTGGATTTTGAGTTTTCAAGAGTGAGAAAAAACTATGTATGTTTTCAGTGAAGAGAAATCGCACTCGACTGTCAGTCAATTGGGGTAAATTGCTCCCAAATAATAAGATGCAATTAATTAGATCTGTCAGGTGAAACGAGTCCACTGTCATGTACGTTTTTCCTCCTCTAAAAATAAAACAAAGGTTTTTAAAACCAGAGTTATACCCTGTGACAACTCACTGTGGAATGAGGAAATACTTTAAACGTATCACAAACAATAGAGCGTGGAAATAACTAACAGTTCAGGCCAGAAAAAAAAGAACCATGGAACAATATTCCCACTGTCGTAAAAGCATGGAAAACCCCTTTGTCGGAATGACGCACAGGTCTCCCACCTGCTGTGAACACACCCAGTCTCACTTAGGAGCTCTCATTAGCCCGCCGTGCTACACACTTCCTGCTGGTCAGTGATTGTGCTCTGGTTAAGGGGTTACTATGGCAACAGCTGCTATGTGGGAGCAAGGGGTACAAGAAAGAGGTCAAAAGATGGTTACAGAGAAATGTTTGTCTGGGCTGGACATAGCGACAGGCTGCCGAGCCAAAAGCTGCATGACAAAGATCTACTGCTATGGGAGTCACATGAAGAGAGAAACACATGGATTATTTAATTCGAACTGATAAATATTGCTTTTTTATGAGGGTGATAAAAAACTGCCAAATAATTTACGAGGCCACTTGCAGCCTCTGCGACACTGGGGTTAGTCAAGACAGCGCATTGGGAGAAACACTGGCTGTGTCTCAGATTGCATACTTCCAAAAGTACACTAACATGGCGTGCACTGCTTACTGACAGAAATTTTACAGGGTAGCATTGTCCCAAATCAAACACTTCTGCCTCACACTTGCCAGAATTTACGATTGCATTTCACAACTTTTCACAGGTTCTGTTATTCATTGATTGCACCTGTCAATTATCATTTGATAGTTGAACTAATATGGAGACCAGTGAGGGTGAGAAGTGTCCAACGTTCCACACCGTCAACTTTTTGACATTTTTGAGCGCGCCAGCTGAGAAATCAAAGCGCACTACGTTTTTCCATACTGTCAGTGTGAACACACTTACGCACTCAAAATAGTAAGTGTAAATGCAGGAAGACGTGATTTGGGACACAGCTGTTGTCTTAGTCGAGGTGACCTGCAAACAATCTCAGTGTGAACATGTTAATCTTGAGTTGGTGTAATGTGAACTTCTCTTTAACCATCTTAGTTGGTAGTTTTTTTTTTATTATTAATATTGTAACTTAAGAAGGACATTTTTGAATCATGTACAGTAAGAACAAATGTGATGTCTTTCAGTTTTGAGATATAAAGTATGGAGCAGTCTCAATGATGAGTTTAAATTGTGTTGTTCTTTAAAGAGTTAAAAATAGATGTAAGATATGAAATACCATACAACACAAAATGATCATGAATTAGAGAGAACAATACATGTATTTTTATCCCTTTCTCTTCTGAACTTTTTTGTAATTTTTTATTGTGTGAAATGAAGCAGTGTGAGTTTGTATACTGTATTAGCTGTATTATGTTAAAGAAAACCCACAAAATTCAAACAGTTAAGATCAGCAGTTGTTCATTCATTTATGTTAGCATGCAGCATTAGTTGATGGACATGTTGCACAAAGCAAACTAAATGTAGCCTTCTGTTTAAAGCCTCTGTGAGAACCCATCACCTATATTGAATTTAGCCCCCCTCTGTTGGAAATGGAGCTATAGCGTGTTCATGTGTGAACTGTGTTTTCTGATTTGGATTTATGTCATTTTCACAAGATATGTGTCCTCAATGCAGAGGACAGCAGGTTAGGAAGAAGGAGGTGAAAGCTGCAGAGTTGATTTGAAGTTGGACTACCATCTATGAAAACTATAGTTTTTGTGCAAAAGTGTTGTTTTGGGAAAAAAACTGGGTGGGCCTTGGTGAAACTATTGCCCACAACTGCTGCTTATTTGCTACTGGGTTACGTTTAACCAGAGACAAGTTTTAGTATAGGCACTGCTGTGGTGATGACCAAAACCCTTTCAGTAAAGAAGTTAAAATATAACATGAAAGATACATTAAGAAGACATAAAGTTCTCTGTTTAACAAGCGTTAGCATAATGCTGATGTTTCTGTTTTAATTCATACATAAAGCTCAAGTGTAATGTCTCCCTCTCCCTCCTCAAACTAACATCACGAACATAAGCTCCATGAGGTTTCCCTCTTGCCAAACACCAGCTGAGTTAATAGTGTATATAACTGTGAAAGCAGCCATTATCATGTTGTGATTCATCACAAAAACATCTCAACCCTTCCAGGGACACATAACTTCTGGAAGCACTGAAGCAGTTCTGTTTCTTATCAAACCAGATTAAACAAACCTCTAATGAAAACAGCATTATCTGCAGAGGGCTGCTAACAGAGAGCTTCTCAGACAAATTCTGCTGCCAGCTGCCTACTGGATGGTTTGAATATTTGAAATGGGAGGGCTGTGGTCACTCAATTATTGTACTGTGGTGATGTTAACACTATGTTGATCGATGGTACCCTAAAAACAGATTCAATTAAATTTACACATGCTTCTAATAATATAAAATAAGATGTGCTATAATTCCCACAATGTCTTGATTATCTTTGAAATTTATTGACAATAAACTTACTGACTCTCTGGCATGAAACCTTCCTCTATGTAATGTAAATGCTCATACATTGGTGAAGTGCCTTTGTAGCCCCAATGTTGCTATAAATGAGTTAAATGTCAGAGATTTTAATTATGTGCTGGCTTTTTACCATTTATGGGTACATATTCAAACATACTTTTCCTACAGTTTTTCTTTATCATCTTCAAACTGGACATGTGTATACAAGACACACTGAAGATGGAAAGTTATTAAAGGAATTTGTAACTCAATGGGCACGGCCAGGGGAGGTGACCAGTTGACATGTTTTTTGCCAATATGCAAGACTGAATAGCCCTTATGCACAGTGTTGGGTCTGAATCAAAATGACCACATGTTCAGAGTCACAGCCTAAGTGCATGTGCAGTTGTGCAGAATCCAGAAATATCAGTGCTGCACCGGATGAAAGATGCAAGCTTCTGTCAGGAGCTCAGAAACTCACTGACCTTTTACACACACATACACATACACAATGATAACAAGCTCATAGATCACAGGTGACGATGGTTACCTTAAGTAGACATTCAAACTCTACTTGTGTGCATGTTAACAGGCCAAAATCACCATGGTATGTAAACTTTTGGCTTTTTGCTGAGGCAGAACTTGCTGCACATCTTGCCGTGGGTGCTGAATGCAATGCTTTTTTATTTAGGTGACGTTGTGCACATGCTTCCTCTGTGCCTTGAGGGGTGCACAAAGGCGAGGGCCCGCTTTTCACCACTTGCAGTTTTAATTGTCATTGTTTTTATGTCAGTGTTCCCTGTAATATGTGTAATATATATGTAATATACCCATCCATATGTAATAAATATGCATAACCATGTACATCATGGAGCCCTAATCTTAGCGTTTCTCCCAAGCAAAATTGAGATGGCACATGCTTCAGAAGCTGTATCAGCTTCAGGGCTTTGGTCTGATGTGTCCCACACACACACACACACACACACACACACACACACACACACACACACACATCTGCTCCAGGGCCTGGTCTCATAGAGATAAATAAAAGGTCTGTGTTTTCTACAAGTTTATTCAAAGTAACATGACCTGGAAGTGACACAAGTCTGAGACCTCTATCCCTTCACTCACATTCCCAATACTCCCACGGAAACACACTCTCACACTCTCACACTCTCTCACACACACACACACACACAGACTTCTGGTGATAATTCTGTTCGTGACCAGAGAAATGAAGATCATGTCATCATCAAAAGTGCAAAAGGGGACGACTGTGGCTAGCCAAGTGCTAATTATGGTCAGAAGTGATCTCTCTGGCATGCTGAATCAGTCCATGCTTCAGCTTGTTTCGTGTGGTAAGGCCATCAGGCAGGCTGGAAGAGTTTAACCTCTGACCTCTGAGCTGTGATATCATCAGAAATACAGAGAGTAGGACAAAAGGGAGGGAAACAAGAAGAGATGATGTTCTCTGCGATCAAATGTTGGAGCATAACAGGAAACCTGTAGCTGAATAACAGTCATTGTTCTGATAATGTTTTGGGTTATCTGAGTCACACGGATCGGTTCAATGAGACTAGCATACACTGTCCCAGCAGCTCTGGAAAAAACATAACTGATATTAATACAATGTCCCCAGTGCAGGAGATGCTCATTATCCCCCCTGAAATTATACCTCAGTAAATTGCTGCGGGGCAGATATTATCACAAGATGAGTTTTCACCGTGAGAAGTTAGTCTCTCAATGGTCTCTCAATCAGAAATAACCGAGATAGACTCTGGGGTGATTATCTTTGCTCCAAGTATGAGACAATCTCTGGATGACAGCCCTAAAAAAATCTTTTGAAACTCACAGGGTTTAAAGATGGCTTAGATTCACAGGAATTCCTGGTAGCTGGGGTCTCTGTGTGTGCCTGACTGACTGTCACTTTCCTCAGTGTGTGGTTGTTCTCTGAGGGATGGGTGGGTGCTCACAGTGACTCAACTTGGAGGCTCGGAGCAAACACAAACAAAAAGGGTACTTCAGTGAGTCATAGGCCGCTTTGAAAAGCTGAACAGTGAGATTATAAAAAGCCATGGCATTTTATAGTCTTATGTGACCTCTTTGAGAAAATAAGAGCTGCTTTTGTTCTTTTGACACTATTGTCTGTTATTTCAAAGATCTATTCATAGTCTTTTTGTGATCCTACCTACAGTCCATCTATAATGGTCTAGTGATACCTGATCCTATCTATCAGGAGAAAAAAGTCTGTAGGCTATTTTCATCTATCTAGGCTTGACAAACAGCTCACGTAGACATCTGAGATGACTGTCCAGTTAGTGTGTAATGAGCTTGAGTAAAGGTAAGGTTGTATCTTCTCAGAATACTGCAAGTTCAGAGACTCAGTCGGCACAGACCTCCAGAGTTCAAAAATTTGCCTGAGTAACTCCAAAGCCTCTGAACACAAACACATGGAGTATCTTATTTGTATAATCCATAAACAGAGATGTTTAAACAACAATTTGGGATTTGAGGAACAGATACAAGCTGTAAATTGTTTTTGAGGAAAGTTTTTTTTACATTTTCATTTATCAGATCTTCTCTGAAAGCTTTCCAGGAAGCAGACCAAGATTTCACAGAGTCCCAACCTGAGCGCGAAAGATATATCGTAAAACCTAGAGCCATGAGAGGACGAGGTTTTATTGTAATGCTTTAGTTTCTGCATGGATTTAAGATATCAGTCACTAAAGCCGAGCAGTCATGATTAAATGTGAATTAATAATAATAAGGAATTAGACACCAACAGAGCCATTGCATCCTTAGTGAACTGTCCAGAACTGCTGATACTGGTCTGTTGATTTGGCTTTGTTTGTTCAGGGTTTTTCAGTACTATACTGTGTTTAACTCCCTGTACTGAGCAGAGGAAGGCTTTTGCAAGACTAGGACTATGGGCCAACTTATATTGTCACTTTTCTGGCTGATACTAATGGACATTGAGGCTCCACCTTTTGCCATTTAACAGTTTTGAAGCCAAAACACCTCCATCTGAGGAGTCGCTGATGTGCTGCCAGAGTCTGTACAGTGCAGAATCGATGTGGGGCTGGGTGACTAAGAAAGCTCCATTTCTTTCTTTCATAAGTCTTCTCCCTTCCTGTCTCTCCTTTCTGTCATATGTAGTATTCTTAAAAGAACTACACAAGAGCTGCAGCTGCCAATCATTGTGAAATGTGACACAAAACCTGGTTTTTGACATCTAATAACCATAAAAAAGAATCTTTTCAGAAAAAAAGAGGACTTGAACGCAATGCAGCTCATTAATAACATAAGACCACTACAGCAAAGGGATGTGAGAAATATTTCTATGATTTTGGAAAAGATATGCACTTACTGTAAATATTAGCATTAATACTGAGGATTTGGAATATTACCAACTCCAACAATATCATTTTTACATTCCTCAAGTAAATGTTAAATAAAAGCTAAGAAAAACAACCACCTTTGTGCGGCATTACTGATCAATTCTGTTTTTTTCATACGGAAAATGTATCAGTTATTCAAGTCATATCCATTGACTCAATAAGTAGTTAAGAATATTTATCAGGAGATGCAGTTAAATATTGATCAGATGCTGCTCATGGCATTGAGACTAAATACTTTTTATTTGAAAAATTCTATCTTTGAACTTAATGTTCTTATTCAGAGATTAGTAGGAATTCTTGATTCTCAGCTGCCTCTCTGACACAGTTTCACAACTCTACTGTAGTCCATCCCTCTTGGACAATTTCATCATCAATATGGGAGCAAAACTTCTGATTATCTTGACACTCTTTTTTCCCATAAATCATCGCCCGTACAAAGCCACATAATTATATTTCACACTAAAAAATTATGACGAAAGGAAAAGAAAAATACAACTGCAGCCAGGTGTTGCAGATATCACATACCTCATAATTGTTTGTATAAACTGACATCACACACAGAGCCCCAAAAGACTGGTTCAGGACTCAGCCAAAGCTGTCAAAGATGACCTGGGGGACACAATAGATAGCCTCACCAGAGGTAGGAAAATCAGACAAATTTCAGGAGAGGCAACTGAATTAGAGCCAGAGGTAAAGGAATAAAGCAATTATGAAATTCCAAAGAACAGTGCAGCTTCTTTTCATCAGACCCTCAGCATCTGTGCTGTCAGGTCACGAGTATTTGAAATAAAATTGCTCTCATGACAAACATTCCCGTTACTGAGGGGTAAATACCACAGAACTTAAGTATAATGAAACCCAATGTTTTGATTGAATTACTCTTAGATCTGATTACATGCACAGACCTTGTGTGGAAGAATTACTTCAGAGAAGGAGAGAGTTCAAATAATCGTTACCTTCTGAGTGAAACCAGATTACATTTGTTAAAACATCAAACTGCATCAAATTTTAAACCAAATAACTAGCAATATGAAGCCACGACTTCTGCAGGATGTCATGTGTGTTTAGTCGTATCTTTTACAGCGATGTGAGTCATTTTCCACAGATCACATGCACTACCAAGCTGAGGGGTTTACCCAAAGTCACGGTGCAAAACTCCTTCCCTGTAGGCGATAAGTGTTTGGTTCGGATTAGTCATTACAGCTATTGTCTCAGAGGGAGGGAGAAAGACATGCTCTAACTAGAAAAGAAATGGTTTGTGGCTGCAGTGAAATTTCATTTCTTTTACTTATAATGCAATGTTTTGTTAACCTTATGAATCATGGTTTAAAGACCGGAAAGTTCCCTACTTGTCTGATCCCTATTCACTCTAGAGGTTTAGTCTGCAGCTCCTCTACTCTCTTTGACAGATTGGACCTGTATCACTGATGGAGGAGGCAAGAACATAGACTGTATAACACGGATGTAGTGTCAGTGACTCAGCCACAGCTGCAACATGCCCACCTCAGTTAAATCAGCAAAATATTTCATTGTAACTCTTAGCCGAACTAAAGACAATAAAAACAGAAAAATTACTGAATTTCTTTGCACTGAATGAAGATGTAAGGTACAAGGTCAAAAACTATATTTTGTACCAGCCTGTAGAGCATTTTTCCAAAAGGGAAGCCTCAATGATTTTGGCAAGTGGAAACCTTCACTTATAAATATGAATCATGAGCTGGTAAAGAATTGAAGATCTTTTTTTTTTTAATTGAAGTTGTTTCTTCCTTCGTAAAGTGCTGAATGGTTTCAAATCTCAGGACAAGTATCTTTACAAAAAGCCATCACATGCAATTAGATGCAGACAAACCGACCAACAAAGGAAGACTGGACTGCAATTATTAACAAAATAAACATCTTGGAAAAACTCACCTTCTTCTTTAGACCAAGAGCTGATGACTGTAATAATACTGGCAAAAATGGAACTCATACATCATACATACATACATCACTGACATACTTAATAAATTGGATCTGAATGATAAAATATGAGACAAATGCTGACTTCGAGAATAACTACATATTTAGCTTAAATTTGAGTAAAGACAGAGTCAAAATGAAAACACTTTTAGCCCCAAGTCTATGCCCCCATCCACAGTTCTTTAATATAATCAGACTGCTGCTGTTATGAGTGTTTCCAGGTCAGATGCTAAGGAAATACATCACATTGAAGGAATTACAGGAAACTAAATTACAGAAAAGCCACAGGTATGTTTTGAAACCATTATGCTTTGTTTATTTTACAGGTTTAAGTTTCAATGTGTTTTTAAGTCTCAGGCACAACCTCTTTTATTCCTGCTGTCAATGCTTGGTTGGTCACACAATGTCAACATTCCTGTGTGAGTGGCTATGAAGTTGAGTTTACATAGTTACAATATTCTGAGAGAACTCCATGAAGTTATTGTTCAGGCAACTGGCTGCTACCAATTTAAGTATCAAGTTACTGTATTGCTGTTACTGGGGTACTGTGAACTTTCCTGTGGGATGTTTAAGGCCATTCTGGGTAAGAGGTATTCAGAATAATACATGAAAGTACCCATGCAGTGTGGAGAGAAGTAAATAGTCAGAAAGTTTTTTAAAAAATTGCAGGAATGCACTGAGAATAGGGGTGGGAATTTCCTTTAAGTATGTGTAAGTGAGACATTGTTTGCCACCCTCCACATGTGCCATTAAATCTCACACATCAAATGTGCTCGCCAACTGTTATGTTATCTTCCTCTTTGACTTTGCTTTCAGCTTTAAACCTGGCTCAGCTCCCTGTAAGATTTCACAGCAAATAACTTCTCGAAAGAGCTCTGTGGTTATCTCGTTTTGCCAAACAGCTGTTTCATGGCCTCGAGAGAGGAGTGAGAGGGGAGGTCCAGGATGGGAGCCATGAGTTGAGCAGGAGACTGAGAGGCACAGAGATGGGAAAGTACATAAAGAGGAAGAGGGAAGACAGACGGAAATAGAGGAACGGACAGACAGAAAGACGTAAAGAGAGAGATATTCAAACATGTGAGGCGCTCCACACTTGTTTGATTGTGTCTGTGTCCAGAAGCGAGAGGAGGAGAGTGGGAGGAATAAAACAATTAACATGAACAGTACTCCGGGGAATGTGGGTTCCCTTGACAACAGCGGGCATGGCCAAACAAACGGACCCTTTCATAACAATTCAAAACAAACAGAAAGGTCTCCCTATTAGCACCCATGCATTGAAAAAAGGGGGCATCCCTTCCTGTTATACAGGCATTAAAAAAAATATAAAGCTCTTCTCCCTAACTCTCACTTCATATGAATTTCAGCCTCTGCAATAAAACTTTGAACTGTGTCAAAAGGTGAACTTCCACCCAAAAAAAGGAGTATTGCACCACAGAGGTGCTGGCGAACCCCCTGCCCCAGATTTCCAAAAAGAGGGAGGTGTGTGTGTGTGTGTGTGTGTGTGTGTGTGTGTGTGTGTGTGTGTGTGTGTGTGTGTGTGTGTGTTAATTGTGCGTTTGTGTTGTGGGATGGGTGGGGTGTCGGGTTATTGAGAGCAGTGTTTGATGAGCCAGCAGGTCCGCCCATGCCCTGGCAAAGGTGCTGATCGGTAATCAGTTGCAGGAGACCTTGAAGAGGATTTGAATCGTTTTATAGCTCAACACAGTGTTTGCTTTACTGCTGAGATTATAGGAGGGAAAATAATGAGTGACACTTTACTTAACTCTATGTTGCACACAGTGTTAAATTGTGGAAACCGTTTATTACAGCTTAATAGTGAGCTGAGTTGTATGCAGCAGGAGAAAATATAATCACAGGATTAATGTTGGCATATGAATGCTAACTTGCATGGTGGGTCAAGGCCTGTGGTGCTAGCTCTGCCAACTGCAATCACTCTTGGCAAAGCAGTTTGACTTTATTTACCCATAGACAAATTGACATTTCATTGTGTAGAATAAGTTTTGACTGTTTTCCTAGGTGTGTTTGACTCTAAGCTAGCTGATGAGTCTCTTGAGCTTAAATTTGGGTTAAGGGGGTGAGTAAGTAATTTCAAATCCTCTCTACATATGAAATAGATACTTAACTACTTGTGAAATAGAGCCAAACACACCCCTATCAGGCTAGCAAAAGTTATCACAATCAAAGAGGTGGGCGAAAATGTTTGCTGCTAGAAACTTGATTAATCACGAAAGAAGTATGACCAAGTAATCCAGGCTAAAGTCTCGAAAAGCAAAACTAAACATATCGAAAGGAAACAGAGTTTAACCTCACGTATGAAGTGGACTCAAGAGAGTGTCTGTGAATCATGGAGATGACAATGGTTGTGCTACCCTGAACTGAAACTAAAATGTAAACTAAATCTAAATTGTGCTAACTGAAATTGAATATTATAAATTTGAATCCAAGGTATAGAAGGTTGATTTTTCAAGTAGGTTAAACACAACTTCAAAGCTAATAATGAATTTCAAATCATGCTTTTCAAATTCGATGCAATAATCAAATTCAATTTCTATTGTCACATATACTTCAGCCCATGACAAGACAGATGTTTTTCTGTATCATAAATTCACATACATAAAACCATTTCTTTCTGAAAAGACTTTCTCATGTACAAAACACAAACAGATTAAGAATGAGATTTGAGTCTGCAGGGGGCAACAAAACCAATACAACTAAAAAGTCACGCACAAGTATCCGTAAGTTGACTGAATCACCTTCGGGTGGGGCCAGGTTACCTGTTTTCCCCTGTTTCAAATCTTTCTACTGAGCTCTCCTAACTGTTTTCTGGCTCCTACAAATTCCACACAGTCACTTTATAGCACTATTTCATTTTCATCTCATGTCCTGCCTGGGATTTAATCAACACAAATGACTGTCTTGATTAACTTCAGCGTGTAATCTGCAAGAATTCAGGGCATTAAGGTTTTCTTACAAAGAGTCTTTATGAACATGGGTGGAGGTTTGCTGCAAACTGTTCAGCCATGCATGATTCCCCACTCAGCGCTCCCGCCCCTCTACTTCTTTCCTTCTGCCTTTCTGGTGGCAGTTTAGCCTAATGAAATCATTACATGGCATAATATCCAGCAACAGCCTTCAGATTTTAACATGGGTGGGAAACCAAACTTCTAGCACTGGCATCAGAGCAACTTTCTGCCCACTGAGCGATAATTTCTCACAAGGGACGGTCCTCATAGCTGAGAGGTCACTTTTGCAAGTAATTGTCACATTTCACAGAGAATAATTGCAGCTCAATAATGTTGACGGAGGGTGGTTTCTGTAGTGAAATAAGAGATCTCTTGCAGTCTTTGCCAGAAGTCACGAGGGTGATGAAGCCAGAGCATAAACAGCGTGAAAGTGGGTTTGGACAAAACATTGATGTATGCGAGCGACATAATTATTTAATGAGTAGGTTGATGGCATTTGCGGATGTGCCTGTGTGAGGCAGAGTGATATAATAGGAGAGTGACAGAGGGAGGGAGAGAGGGAGGACAGATCTGGTCTCATTGCCTGCTCTAAAGGGTGAATGTGGGTCAGTGTTTGTGAGATGAGAAGGACACACAATGTGCAAAGTCTCAGTTTTTCTGTATAAAACAAACACAGATAGAGGCAGATACACTGGTGTTGAGTTCCTTTTCCATCAACCCTCTCTGTGCTCTCACATTTCCTCTCTTTCCTCCCTCAGTTTTTTGACAGATGTCTCTGTCCAGCTGTTTTGGCCTGTCCTGTTCATAACAAAAACATCACATGGCCGAGCAGCTCCTTGGAGCATTATTGAATACTCCATTTTGAAGACCAGTTTGATATTTTGAGCTCATTGTTTACCTGTTCTTTATAAAAATCAACAACATTGTTATATCTTTATCAAAAAGAGCAAATGCAGTCTTATGAAATTACAGTAAAGAGGAGATTATTTAATTTCTTTAATTTAAGCGACTGTGAGGAGATTCTGTATGAAGTGAATTTCAGTGACTCACTCCAACCAGATGGCTTGCGTAAACTATCATGAAGTATTTGTTATGAAAGTAAAAGTAGATTGGATCTTCTTTGTCACTCTACTTTTCTTTGTTCAAGATAACTTTTTACCAGATACAATGCAACAATGTAATGTAATAATCAACAGATACATAACACAGTTGTTTGAAACTTGAACAGCAAACATTATAAGTTCGTACCACAGTTAAATAGCCAGCTACATTTAGCGCTACTAACTGCCCAGTGCTGAGTTGTGTCTGTAACGTGTAACATTAGTGAATCCTGGTTATGTCCTGCCAGTGCTACAAAGCAGAGCTAACACAACCTGGCTCATATGGGTTGGGATGAACATGATCACAAACAGCTTGACCTGTGTTTTAGCCTTTGGCCCATGCTCTATCACTCTCCTGTTAAGCTTTCCTCTGCTCTTCTGTCCCTTAACTGTCATGCAGTAAAACAAAGCTCCAGTGTTCACTATTACTATCAAATAAATCAGAGAACAACAGATCCCTCTTCTCACCGCTAAACTTTTTCACCTGGTATAGCGCTGTCATAGAGAATTGAATTGCCATAACTCAGTCCGGTCCTACCGGGATCCTAGGGGTATAAGTGTGCAGAAATAACCTATTTGAGACCTGATCATCTAATTTTAAATTGGGGATTATGATCAGGCATGTAAAGATATTAGACTTTTTCAAAATCTCTTAGAAAGTCCTCACAGCCCCTTCAAAGGAGGGCGTCTAAAAATTCGATATTGACCATGAACGAAGTAATTACAATAGATCTTGTCAGGAAATAATGTTTAACAATTGCTGCAGCTATAGCGCGTTAATTTGCCTATTCCAGTTCAGTTATCTCTGTATGTTCTTTTTAGCAATTTTTTTTTTCGGGAAAGAGACAAAAACTTTTTCATCGTGGCTTGATCATTTTTGGAGATAATTCAATTTATTTGATCAACTATTACACGCATCGGCTAAATGAGAGAAACTTTCCTCAGTGTCATAAAGTGCAAAATTATCTTAATCAAAGCAGACTCCGTGAACACAGACCTGCACAACCTTTGATTTAATGTCTCTCATAATTTAACTCCTGGACCTAAGGCAAAGGCGTCACCTTTCCCCAACACCACGAGCTGCAACTTATTAACCAGCACCAATGATGCAGTGGTCACGTGACCGCGCCAGGGTCGGACACACACTTGCAGAGTGTAAGTCGTCGCCTGCAGATGTTTCAGTGAGCGCAGACAAACAGACGGCAGAGCTGTTCTCCGCCTCCAGCAGCGCACAATGATTCAACTCCTCATCAGTTCAGGGACGTTTCCAGACCTTCACGGATTACACAGAGCCGTCATTTCCTGAGAGAAGAGTCGTGGAGTTTCTGTTTGAACAGTAGGGGTGGTCACCAGTCAGACCGTACCTGTCCAGCTCAGGGGGACGGTGTCAAACCAGCAGCTCGTGCTCACCTGCAGAGAAGGAACCATGCGCTCGCGGGCTGCGCCTTCACGGTAAGTCACCTTTGTGACAAGTTTGTGAGAGAGGAAGAACTTTCAAGAGTAGAGGAGTCAGTGTGCGGAGAAAAACTTTCACTTACCAAGTCTAAAGTGCTAAATATCAAATGATGTTGTCACTTTAGGTTTGCAAACTAAACTTTTAACTTCTTAAAAGTCCATATCGCTATGTGGCTCTTATATTTATGCCCCTCAGACCCATGAAACTCACTGTTTTAAAACTTTAATCTAAAAGTCACATTCAGAGACGCTCCCCACGTCAACTTTTGGTGATATCACAACTTCTAGAGAAAAAAAGCTGTTATGAATAAAAACATTTAAAATTAAAAATAATATCTACCTTGTAACACAAAAATATAACTCACTGTTAAAAGTTTAGATATCATACTCATAAGCTCTTACTGATCTCAATTAGCAAAGAGAAATAAAAAATGCATGCAGACAAATACTCAAGCCTCAGGAGGTCAAGACATTTTTGACACAAATTATTGCCCACTTAGTGAAGCTAGGGTTTGCAGAGACTCAGAGCAACTTTGACATTTTATTTTCTGTTTCTAAGTGCAGTGGAAGGTGCAACAATGCCATTACCCAGACATGGACATTTCTTATCAACATGTTACAACATGAGTGTTGTGCCATTTAGTAGGAAAATTCCAAAAGATGATAATGTGTTGTGTATTCTCTCTGATTGATATTTCGATAAGTAGTGTACCTCGCCACATGTGACGTTTTCAACCTAAAGTCAATCCATCCAAAAGTGCATTACAGAAAAAGCAGTGGATAAAAAGTGCAAATAAGGAACCAAAAATCTTAAATAAGAAATAAAACAAAAGAAAAAAGAAATAAAACAAAGAAAAGGTAAAACTAAATCATAGTATAGCTTTTTTTTTACTGAAGGAAGGTCACTACATGTAGCCTACCTACTTTACAGGTGAGACCATTGAGAGAGAGGAGTGATAGAGTTGAAGATTCAAATCTAGAAATTTTAACCTTTATTCAGCAACACAGAGTGTTTTCAGCACTCTTGCTGTCTGAAAGTCAACCCCTCAGGCTACTTTAAGAATTTTCCATCAGAATCTAGTAAGGCCTGATCTTTGCCCTGCGTCTTATAAAAAACGGGAAGTTCATAGCTGCCAAATTCCAGTCCACACAAAAAGATCCTGAAGTTGAATCACTCCCTCTCGACTCTCATGCTTGTAATTATAAATCACTGAATACTGGTTTTAGGAATGAGAGTGTTTGTCATGCACAGCCCAGACATCCGGTCACGTTTTGAGAAACCACAGCAGAATTTTGCTTAGACTTTCAGTGGGTCAAGGAGCTCAGTGAATAACACTTCATCTTTTTAAAGCCCCTAATCTTTCCGTCTTCCTATCGACAGGTTTACATCCATCCTCTTTCTCTCCTTCCTTTCTCTCCCTCATGTGTACTCCACACCCCGCCCTCAGTGGATCCTCCAGCGCGTCCCTGTGGTCCTTCCCCAACAAATCGAGGTTCAACCGGCCCCTCACTTCCTGTCCCCGGCTCGGTTGGATGTCAGCTCCCCCTGTGACCCAGAATGTCACATGAAGGCCCCTCGACCCAGCTACTGGGACTTGAGACAGTTTTTGGCTTATGAGACCCTTGACTCGAGTGGTCAACTAACTGAGACCGCCATTGGGATCTATGGTTACAACCCGAACTCTGACACCACTTCAGTCTACACCTCAAAGTCTTCTGGGAAGGCTGCACAGTCACATGTGAGGAGGAAGAGGCAGATCTTTGGTCATGATGGGCGTTTCAGCATAGCAGGACAGGACTTCCTCCTGAAGTATCCATTCTCAGTGTCTGTCAAACTGTCCACAGGTTGCTCTGGTACGCTGGTGGGGGATCGTCATGTTCTTACAGCTGCTCATTGTGTTCACGATGGGAAAAATTACGTGAAAGGGGCACAGAAGCTTCGCGTTGGGTTTCTAAAGCCTAAGCATCGAGATGCACAGCCTTCTTCATTGAACATTCCTTCTAACTTAACCAACCAAATTGATGGTGCTTCTTACACCCCACCCACCAATGACAAAATGAAGTTCCAGTGGATCAGAGCTAAGCGTACCCATGTACCTAAGGGATGGATTAAAGGGAATGCTAACGACATTGGGATGGACTATGACTACGCGCTGCTGGAGCTTAAAAAGCCCCACAAACGCCGCCACATGAAGTTGGGAGTCAGCCCCCCGGCTCAGAGGCTGCCCGGTCGACGAGTACACTTCTCAGGATACGATAACGACCGTCCAGGACAACTGGTGTATCGCTTCTGTCGGGCTGGTGAGGAGACGCCAGACCTGCTCTACCAGCACTGTGATGCTCAGCCCGGCGCCAGCGGCTCAGGAGTGTACGCCCGGATGTGGGATGGACGGCGCAGGCGATGGGAGCGGAAGGTAATAGGCGTGTTTTCTGGGCATCAGTGGGTGGAGAAACAAGGGACGTCTCAGGAATTTAATGTGGCAGTGAGAATCACGCCTCTCAAATATGCTCAGATCTGTTACTGGATTAAAGGGAACTTTGTGGACTGCAGAGAAGGGTGAGAAGAAGGCGGAGACAGAGGGTGAAACAGCCAACCCAGAGGCTGACTACATCCTCATATATCATACTGAAAGATTCAGGCCACAAGAATCCCACTTATTTCACCCCATTACTCAGAGCACTGATGTCATATCAACACAAACATGGAAACTGGGTTTGTTGCCCCAAATTTGATTCAAATATCAGTGAATAATTACAGATACAGAGCCAAGTCCAGTAAAATATGTAAACAGGGTGTGCTCTTTTCTTTCTTTCTGGTTTTGCATCTCCCCCACATCTCTTAACCATAAAAAGAGTAAAATTGTTGATTAGTGGGTTAACAGTTAGGTCTTGGTTTTGCAGAACAAAATCTGCTTTTTTGGGACATGAAAACTTGTGTTATCTCGAGGACCCTCAGCTCCGGCAAAAGGATGGATGTAAAAAGGTATTTTGAAACAACAGACCCTTAGTTTTTGAGAAGCTGGACTGATAAAACTGTTTTACTGCATTATAGTTTTTTTGTTATTATTGTGCTTATACTAAAGATTGCACTGTTAAAACTTTTAAAGTTTTTCTACTGATGTTTCGTGGATGAATGTACAAGTCAGCTACCAAAGTTGCCAACTTCTTTCAAACTATCATGTATCTCTTCTCAGTGGACTCCATTTATCAAGAAGCATGGCACACTATGTCAGTTTTCAGAGCTTTTCTCGTTGATTTTAAAGTTTGCAGGCGACTCTGTGAGGCTGCAGATTTCTTGTTGATAGAAGCATGTTTTGTTGGTTTTGTGTTGATGCATAGCTCCCTCTTGTGGCACAGACAAAGCATTGCAGGGGTCTGCAGTGATCTTAATGCTGACTTGGCCTTGGCTACGAATGCACTTTTTACTTTCTCTTTAACATGTGTGCAGTTGCATTATTTGTGTTCAGAGTTTCAAGCCTGTGGAAAATTAAATGATATATGCTTTAAAATAAAAAACAAAGTGTCCTATTTGTTCTCAGCCTGCTCATACTACACATCACACACCAAACCATGTTCATTTAGACACCATTTTTTATTTCAGATGTCAAAGAGCATTTTCAGAAATGCTGCGGGAAAAACTGAACACTGTCAAAAGCCGAAATATGAGGACCAGCTCCTTTGACTTCTCCAGCACCAACACATTCAACAAGTTCAACCAAGACTCTGAAGCTGCATCCTGGAAAGACATAGCACACAAAGAAAAAAACTTGCAACTGAATATTAAAGTTTCTATTACCAAGGGGACCTCATTGATATCACTGTCACTGACTTTACTAAAAAAAAAACAGTTTCAAGGTGCAAGAAGTCAAAAGAAAATCCAAGTACACTTCAGAGCGATGCCGTCAAGAGGAAGCAGAACTGAAAAACTTTCCATATCAGATCTGGTTTGCCTCCTCAAGTCTGATCTCAGGGGTATGACTACACTGAAAAATGCAAACACAGAGGCTGTTTGTGAGCAAAAGTTAAACATTCAAGTAATGAATGGCAGATTTAAAGCTAATCTTAAACTTTTTCTCAATTTTTTGAAAGGGACACTTTCTAAAACTAAAATTTCAGGGATTGGGCACTCAATTAAAGGCTCATTCTGCCAAAAAAAAGCCATGCCAATTCAAGTCAACAGCGACAGTCACTCTTGACATTTGCTACATTCAAGTGAACACTGACTGCAAACAAAACATGAGCACCAAGGAGCTGATTTAAGGTCAGAGTTAGCAAACAAAGGCCAGGAATGAAAACCTGTATGTGTGTGTGTTTATGTGTGTGCGTGTCATGAAATATTTCCCCTCTCAGTTGTTGAGGCACATATCAGCTCAGTCCAGGTGTACAAACTCATCTCGGTACTTTCCCCAACCTCATTTCCACTCCATCTGAAACTCTCCAGAGGCAGTCATTGTGAAATAGACGACAACACAAGAAATAATGACTCTCACTTTTCCTTGAGTTAACCTGCTGACAAAAAGACTTCTCTGCTGACTTTGTATTGATTTTTCTCTGAATACTGAACACTAATCCTTAATACTGCCTGAAGTTATGCAGCGACTGCAGGAGCCGGTGAGGAAGAGGAGGAGGCTTGAAATGAGAAACCTTGAGAGCCAGAATATGTTTACAGAGGGTGATTCAACAGAAAGGCAACAACATGCAAAGGCAACGGGTTCCTAACACCATCCTGGTAACTGATACAACATGGAGTGATGATGAGGATACACACAGTCCCTCACCTTTAGCTGTCTACACCCTTCAATTCTGTGTATTAAAAAAGAACACCCGCTTTCAAATCTCTATGACAGAGTGATGACAATTATATATTTCCAGTGGCAGATGGGGTAGATCCTCACATGAGATCTTTCTAAATTGCTGCTATTATTGTTGTGTATGTCTGATCTACAGATGCACAGATCTGTGTGATATGGTTCATTACAGTGGGAGTATTTAGGCACTAAAGTCAAAAGAAATGAGTGACTGTGTGACTGGATGTTGGAACACACATTATTCATGAGGTACCTAAAAAAACAAAACATCAAGACTGTGTGGTATAAAATAATTTCTCTGGGTCCAACATTTTTCTTTTACATTTCTAGGTTTGCTTTGAGCTTCAGGATGCCAATTTTAAACTAAACCCATCTTTTATAGCCACTGATGTGAAACAGCAGATACTGATGGTAGAAGCGGATGAGAAAGACAGCAGCATTCGACCCAGAGCAGCAGAAAAGAGCACAATAGTTTTATAACACTCAGTTGGAAAAATCTGCAAAGGCTCAGCTTCACAGAAAAGTTCAACATTGAGGACAATACACTGTGATTTACTTTCTGGCTGAGATTTAAATGAGAAAATCAATACTGTTTTAATATCCAAACATTAAATAAGACAGAGCAGGCAGCCCGTTAGCCAATTAATAAACTTCTGGGACAAGCAGTTTTAAAAACTGCCTGCCAGCACCTTTCTTGTTCCCTAAACCAATGTGTGAGATTCATTTTGCTCAAATCAAACTGTGAAAAAAATAACATTTTCATATTTCTCAATGGGTTTATGCCAGACTAATTCTTGGCTAAACTCAGAAACTTACTCAAATCTCTGTTGTAGCAACTTTTTAGAGCCAGGAAGTTGACAGACACCACACTCTGTAAAGTTGTCATTTTCACACTTGGAATTTTGAAAAGAGTAAACAAAAAAAAAACTCTATTTATCGATAAGTGAGTGTTTTACGGAGCCGCAAGGTATATTTTGAACAATTGAGCAGATCCAGATTGTGTGTTGTACTTTTATCTAATTTACAGTCTCCATCTTCTCATTTGGCTCTCCACCAGAAAGAAACCAGGTGCATTCCTCAAAATTGTGTAACTTTTTAAAATCATCTGTGAAACAAGCTGAAGATGTTGTGTTGTTTCATTTGGTTCTATGTTAAAGCTCTAAGAGTCTCAGGATGGAAAGAGAACAGCCTGATAAATGCTCTCCTCCACTGCTCTGGATCCCTTGTCTGGTTGAACTGACCCTCAGAAGTCAAGTCCTCGTGTGGTTGGCCACCTGCACTTAAAATATCTTTGGTGAAAGTCACCTCCTGGCACTCCCTGACTTCTCTGTCGCCTAGCAACAACATAACACAACATGCTAATGTCATCAGCGCGGTAATGCCCGGCGTAACTCGAAATAGTATACAAAATAAAAATATTCTTTTAAATAGGTTTATATAAACATTGCGTTAAAAATAGAACCGTATCAAAACAGGATAATGAGTTCACAGTCTGTCCCTTTCGACCCTCCAGTCCACTACTCGTCCACCCGTCTCCCCTCCATGTGCAGAGTTCATGGGTGAGGTCTTTCTGTGAGGGGCCTTTACTGCGACTTTAGGCCCAAACTGTTGGAGGACACAGGGAAGGAGTAGGCTTTGCCCAGCACTATGCGGTCCCGCAGCAGTTTAAAAAGGACATAGTAGTTGCAGCAGAGAATAAGGCCCAGAGACAGAGTGTGGTTCCAGCGCTCAGAGCGCAGCAGAGAGTATAACTGGTACAGAACCACACTGGACTCGATCCAAATCAGCAGGTTCAGGATCCGCAATGGTTTGTGGAAGAGAAACTGAAAAACGGACAAGAAAGGAAATCACGACCTGAAAGCATTTGAAGGTAAGAGACAAAAATGGATTCATGGTAAATGACAAAATAACACAATAAAAGACACTTGAAGAAACTTGGACATACTGGATCTTTGATAAAAGCGATTAATTATCAACTGAAATGTGGATTAACTCATTGTAGATACTGTGGATACTTTTTCCTCTCAGATCTATTGTTAGTTCTGCAGGTTGGTTGGCCTCAGGTTAGTGCAAACTATCTCCTGTAGAGGATCTTCAGCCCTCTTCAAGTAGCCTGACTTGTGCCTGTTTCAAAACCAACCTCCTTTAAGTTTCTCTCCCTCTAAAACCAAATGACTGCATTTTCTTCTTAATAACCGTCTGGATTCATCTGTGATGGACTGATCTGACAACATTAAAAAAATGTCCCATTGTCACCACACAAACAGCCATGGCGGGGTTCCCCTACTCTATGTTTCAGGTTCCCAGGCGATGGCAGCACATTATGAGTTGCCTCAAATTGCAACTTTCCCTTATGCTCCACAGGTCCCCCCAGCTAAGGTGTTAAATGGAGCCAGAAAAACTACATCATTCTGCACCAACATTGCTGTAGCCGTCAGCAACATGCCTGTTACAAACCAAACCACAGCAGAGTTTAAACATTTAATTAACCTATGTTTGGTTTATAATTGTAATTCATCCATGAGGTCTAACAGTCATGGGTTATTTATTTCTGTTCAAGCCCAAAAATGTTGAAATATCATTACTAAAACGTGCTTTTTATTGCTGCTGTTGGCTAAAGTTTGCTATATAGTGTAAGGCTGCACATTTTCTGCTTTTTAATGTAACAAGCTACATCAAATGAGCTTGAAGCGGGTAGTTAACAGTGTTGTTCTAATGCATCATCTTAGCTTTCATAAGGTTTTCTCCAAATATGGATACCTCACAGTGGACAGAAGAGATTCTTACATAAAATCTTGCATGGGAAACATCAGAGGGCAGAGCGACATTGTACGGTCCAACTGCCTTATACAGACTTCGGCTGTGTCGTACCAACACCCCTTGAGGCCAAATGGTGCTTTCTGACCAGCTGCAAAAAAAACAAACAATAATGTCAAACACAAATTGCTGAAAGAGCCTTTTTTTTCTCAACATATTGTGCAAAGAGACACTCACACATGCTGAGGTGCGTTGCTATATGAGCCGTGCTCCAGTTTTTGCCAGCGGCCCAGGTGAGCTGCTGAGCGATGGAGCAGGTCGCAGTAGCTGGGGGGCAACAGCTGGCTCATGAGCATTACAAAAGCATTGATCCAGACCATGATCAGATGCTCACATGACCAGCGCATGTCATAGTACTGAGTGCTCTGGTATAAAGAACAAAAGACAAGTAGTTAGAGCAGGTAAATTAAAAAGAATTATATCTTAAAATAATAAAGAGCCAGCAGTGAGGACAGATACCAACCTTGACAAAGCAGAGAGGCAGGAAGGCTACATAGTACGCACTAAACAACGAGTTGAACAGCACTTCCTTTATTCGCCGGTTGAAGTCACTCTTCAGCTCCTCCACCTCTGCTCGAATCAGCTCTGGTGTGTGTGAGTGTGTGTGTGGCGGACAGGTGTGTATGGGCATGTGCGGGGGGCTGGAAAACTGCTCTCTGAGGTTCTCCCGTAACAAGAAGAGGAAGTCGCGCGGTTTAAAGAACGGGGTCTCTGTTAGGTCAGTCTGTTGGTGGTCAGCTGGGTAGTCGCAGTCAGTTGGTGCGGTTTGGCTTTTCCCTCCCTCCTGGTGGAAACAGCAAAGTGGGACGTACACGCCAAATCTAGCATGGGCAAAAGCAGCAGGGACAAAAAGAAGCAGCCAGTTTTACTTTCAAATGATGGTAGGCTGAGAGGAGGAGATGTATGATGTGAACACATCATACATATTTAAAAAGGGGAGATGAATTAGGGGAGGGTGGGACCACAGCTTCCACTTCCATTAACACAGAAAGGAAACAAAAAACTCTGAATAAACAGCAACATGCTTCCTTTAACAGCTTTTATGTGTGGATTTGAGTAACCACATTAACCACCAAATGAGGAATTTACCCTGAGTTCATTTCTTGAAAGATGTGTTGTATAAGAAACAGAACCATCACATTAGTTCAACAGAAATGTTAAGACTCTGCATTTGAGTGTGATAAGTTCAGGATTTCTTCATGACTGCAGGTGTGTCATGGTTTTTGCACAGAAGCCAAGTTTGTAATCTTGACGGTTTCTTGACCTTTTCACCCTTTGATGGAGTCACCACGCACAGTTGGATGCCACAGTCATTTCAAGAAACTGATGACATAACTTTCCTGATATCATTTTGCCGACTCCTGTAAAGGCTTTTTGCACTAATTTCAGTCTATTTTTGGAACTGTGTGCATCAAGTAAATAGAGGAAATGAAGCTAAAGTCATGGCCGATCGAAATCTATTCCCCTGTTTCCCAGTTGAGTTACAACATAACTTTATTTCAAACAAAGTGCTGATTGAACCCCTGTTACTTCATCTGTACAACAACAGTATCAGAGGCTGAATCTGCAAGTCTGCAACTTATTGAGGCTGACAGTTGAGATGTTGACACTTGCTTCACAAGGCGATGAGAGAAAGGGAGCACCGTCTGCACTTCTCTCTGTTTTTCTTACTACTGATTACCCTCAGCTCCATGGTGCACAGGGGGAGAGCATCACTATTAAGACTGATATTAGATTTGTATGATTCATTGTATCTCACCCTTCTTATATATTTACGATTTACAATTTCATTCAAGAGATGCTTCTGTCCGAGGTGATGCTTAACACTGGGCAACTTGGAGTTCAGTGCCTTGCTCAAGCCCTGGTCACTCAGCCAAGTCCCACATATTTCAAACATTTGTTTCACCTTTAAGTGTTGAATTCAAAACAGGTATAAAACTTCTGGCTTTAAGACACAGTACTGATCACAGCTTTGGAGGGCTGGGGTTGGGGGAGTAGTATCAAAAACTCACGGGTATCCCAGGAAGAGGAGGTTGAGCACTGAGTGGTTCTTGCAGAGGTTGACCAGAGTCCAGCAGAGCACCCAGCCACACATGGTGAGCAGGGAGAGCCGAGCTGTGATGAGAACCACGTATCTGAGCAGTGAGCCACCGCTCCTCTGAGACACCTGGAGGACAGACGACAGAGCGAAAAATGGTTAAAAGAAAAACCATTTCACAAACACAACCCTTAGAGAAATGATCCCTGTGGATGCGGCGCATGGGGAAATGTGTTAGCTGGTTATTTACCTCTGAAACTATCGTCCAAACGAGCCTCCGGGCCAACATGACTGTGATGAAGATAGCTAGGTGGTAGTCCATTAGATGGAAGTTCTGCAGGAACAAAAGACATGTTTATCAGGCAGAGTAAATGACAGCAATCATTTGTTTCCCACGACAGATTCTTTGTATTGTGCACTAATGTTAGAGCTGAACTTAAGCATCTATTTTGATATTTGTAACTAGCTTATACCAAACAATACATCAGTGTTAAGTTCACCCGACTGTCTCCACTTCTGATCTTTAAAATATAGCCACATTGTTCTGACTCTTGTTTTAACTGATCCCCTGCTCTAACAAACACGTGCTTTACTCCAAAAGGTTTTTTTTGTCTTTTTTGCTCAACAAAGTAAATTTGATATTGCCGTTAATACAAGGAGGAAAGGAGACAAAATGAAGGAGGAAACAAGCTTTTGATCCAGCAGCAGTCACTTCAAGTCAAAAGCAGAAAAGTTTCAATTTTGTGGTCTGGTTTGTTCACTTTCCGGGAGTATAACAAAAGAAGTGGATGTGCCTTGGGTTAATACAGTTATTCCAAGTGGGCATTATAACAGAAGATTCCCCTGTGTATGTGTTTTTCCCGGTGTGTGTTTGCCCCTGTGTGAATTCTCACAAGCGAGGTAGAGGCAGCAGGGTGGCTGTATGGGTACCACCAAACTGTCCTGTAGATGTTCATGTACTGGACAAACAAGGCCACCAGCAAATAAAGGAAGAGCAAGAACTCAAAGAGCAGACTGCTGTCCAACGGCAGCTCGGGGATCCTCGAGTGACGAACTGGCTCTGGGGTGATGAGGGCCGAGAGAGGGGGGGACAGGCCCACCGAGTTACTGCTTCTGACAGGAAACAAAGAGAAACACAAGGTACATTGTCCTTCTGTCAAGAACAATTTTTTTTTTTTTGTCCAACAACTTCCAATGATTAATAAATAAATGAAGACAGAGAGTTTCTAGTTTTCAAAGTCAAACTTCAAAAACTCAGAAATTTATAATAACTTTCTGAAAACAGTTAAACCAGCTGTGAGGAGTTTCTCGAAATGCTTGTGCTCGCGATAAAGACTCCACCTCCCATAAGCCTTTCCTCTGCACTGGTGTGATAAACCAAGGCATGTTTCGGTTTTTGTTTCAGTTTGTTTTGACAAATGAACAGGGAACAGATTTTCTATTTAAGTCTACTTTCCTTTGTTCACGACAAATTTTCTCCAATGATGAGGCGAAGTATTTACCAGTAGTTACATAGCACTATTGTTTGAAATGTGGCAACAGTTTTTGGATAGTGAGGCTTTGTTAGCTTCCAGTATAACCAACAGGGGACTTTCTCTGAACATATGATCTTTGTTTGGTTTGAACTAACATATGTTATCTATGAGTTCTGTGTTGTAGATTGTTGTAGATTACTATCAGTCATGTATTTTTAGAGGTGAAACTTTTTCAAGATTACTCAGAGAGTCCTGACAGTCCCTTTAAATGCAATGATGAAAATATTAAGGGAGAAATTTTCTTCATGTTTTGAACTTGTTATGGATACAAGCATCTGGTTTTCATTCCAAATGAAGTCTCATGAAAAAGACAGATTTCAAAAGTTGCTCATTCAATATTCTTTTTCTTGAACTCTTTACAAAACAGCATTAAATTAAGACTTTTTTGAGAGTTAGGACATCCAGCTGTGAGTAAGTAAGTATTAAGTTTGATTACTTTAAGACAGCTGGCGATGCCAGAGAACTTCAGAAAGATTTAATGAGAGCTCAGACGCCATACTGTCCTTTGTTTGTGTGTGTTTGTTTTCATTACTATAGAAAAAAACCCATTTCCCTCCACTGGTGCACACACCTGTTCCTCAGACCTGTACCATTCCCGAGGTTGCCTCCAACCAGAGTCTGCAGGGAAGGCAGAGCAGAGCGACTTAGCTGCTGTCTGCTGGGACCCCTGCGGCCTCCTGGCATGGTCGCCAGTTACCGTGGCAACCACGGATGCCGCCCACCAACCAACAGCCACTGGGACTCCTCCCCTTCCTCCTCAGTGAGCCACCATGTACAACCAGGCCACTGTGGGGGAAACAGAAAGACAAGACTGAGTCAGAGCAAGACGAGTATAACAGCCAGAAAAAAACACACACAATGGTGAATATAAAAGAAACAAAAAGCCAACAACCCTGAGGCCTAAATAAGCACAATTAGAGCAGAGACGGGTCCCCAGGTATTTACTTTATACTGCACATAAAATAAGTAAACAATGGAGATGTTTAGACAAGAAGGAATATTCGAGTGGAGTGCAGATGCTCTTGTTTTCAGGGCTTGGTTCTCGTTTTTCCACTCCACTGATTTTATCTCATAGAGAAACCCATAAAGTTTATTAGTCGATCAGTGGGCTAGAGTAATGGCTTATTATCATCTGACAATGGAATTTAGAAATCCTGAAAGTGCTACAATACAACAATTAGAATACTATAGTCTTGAGACTACATTAAAAAAGTGTTGGACTGTCTCCACACAGTGTTACTTTTGTGTGATTCACTTTACATTTGAGCTTGTTTTATAATTCCTGCAGCACACAACAGCTTATCACATGCATTAAAATGATGCACAATTCTACTGCTTCTGTCATTGATTACACAATAAAAAGTGACATATTTCATCACTTTTAAATTCTCTGTAGTAAATGTGGCAGGCAGCACTGGGGGTGTGTCCTACAGAAGCCACAACCTTTGTGAAACAGCTTTAGTGGGTCGAATCGTCTGGAGCACAGCTGCACTCTGAAACACGGAGGTTTAAAAGGTTAAAAAGAAAGTTTGTATAACTTGACTAAAAACTGAATGACACTCCGTTTACAAGACATATTGACATGACGCAACCTTCTGTGTTAGCGGCTCCTTTCAAACCTCACAGTTGTCTGCCAGGGTTTCCCCCAGGAAATTAGTCTGCAGAGATGGTGAGCCATCCATGTCCTCAAACTGTCTTGTTTATGATCAGTTTAGTTAATAGATGACGGAGCACAAACACAGAACACATTCATCAAACACAACTTCATTTGGGAAGTAGCCTCTGTTCTTCTCATCTTAACTGTAATATTTGACTTTGTGAGTAGTGAATAAGTTTGCAGCGTACAATGATGTTGAGGGCTCTATAACAATATTTGAATATCAAATAACTATAAATGCTTGTGGTTTTCCTGCTTCACTCCATAATCTACATTTCTTTGTGTTTTTGGTTGGAAAAATATATTTATGTTTTAAATTACTTTGAATGTTCTGAATTTCTCAATGTAGGCTACATAAATATTACACTCAGAGGTTTGCTTATAAAGTTGAGCATCAATACAGTAAATTAGATGATGACCTGCAGCTCCATCTAGGGCTGAACGATATGAAAAAACAATACAACTGCTATTAATATTACCTATATTGCAATTGTGATTTGTTGTGCTATTATTTTAAGGGTCTCTAGCTTATGTGTTGTGGATATCAATTGCGGTATTGCAGGGGATTATATATTTTATCTTAAGGCTTAGATGAGAAAAACATACAAGAGAAGAAAAGGAGGATTTAAAAAAAAAACAACAACAAAAGAAACTGTTTGCCTGTATAGGTACGTCTAAAAGAATAAGAATAAAATGAAAATGTTTATCATTTTTGGTTACTTTTTTCAAATGGAGAAACCCAGTTATGACTAGGACTCAAAGATAATAATTCACCACAATTGGGGTAATTGTTTCTGGCCTTTCTTTCTTGAAATGTTGATTATTATGGTTTACAAATAATCAAAATTCTGTGCCCCAGAGAATTTGAAAGTGACAGAAGATCAACACAAAAAGAACATTTTAAAAGAGAAGTATCAGGCTTTTAAAACTTTTACTACTTTCTGACAATTCTCCAAGTTGTCTACCAATTTTTGACCATTTTCCCATCTTAGACTTATTCTTATTGCTACTTCTTGCTGTTGTTTTTTTTTTTTTTTTACACTTTTCAACACTTAGATTGTTTCTCTTGCAAAGGTAGTTTTCCAAAATTTGGCTCTTTGGTTGAGCAGGATTGAGTAACACTGGTGTAGAGCAAAACTCATCTACTACAAAAAGAAAATGGTCTTCTGACACATTTCAGGTTAAAAAAATACCACGGTGATGACAATCAGACTAATGTAGCAGGTGGTGATACTGGGATTTAATCTAATGTATTGCTCAGCCCTTGTTATTATCTTACATCTGTTTCAATTTAGATGAGATTATATTTACCAAACTAACATCATGCTGTTGTTAAGGAACAATTAAAACAAGGACACCTTTTGCGCAAATATCTCAGTCACCTCCTGCTGGCCACCAATGAGAGTGCAGCTTTAGAGCAGTGGCTTCTTTATCGAGACTCGAGTAATGTCTATGCTTATAACCTCCCTCATTTGTTTTATCTGGCGCCACCTGATAAATCTACACCAAGCTTCCATGAACTGAGGCGATTAGCTCTCACTCAGAGGTTTCCCTTCATAGAATTAGCAACAGACCCACCTATCACGAATGCGGAAACCAGACCAGAGGGCGATACAACAGCCTTACTTGTGACAACCAAATAATTGCTCAACAAAGCACACAGAGCCATCACTGAGCTACACCTACACAAAGTATCAGACCTGGCAGTGTGCCTGGTCAGGCTCACACAGGGAATCAGGCATCTGGAAGTGTTTCAGAGGAAGTGACAATTTCTGTGTGCATGTCCACATGAAATAAAATGATTGACATGAAGCATGCCTTTACTCCAACATGAATCTGAGATGTACTTTGTTTGAGCTGCCTGCAGTTAATTTATGGAAAATATTTTTGTTTTATTCATTTACATAGTTGTTCTGAAAGTGACACCCCGTAAGGCCACACCCCAAATTAAGAAGAAACCTCAACCTCTGCTCAACCTCAAGTGTTCAAGTTGAAGTTAGCTGATGATCATATAAACAAAGATGTGTTTATTTTCATTTTTACAATTTACAATTCCCTGGTGAGCCTGTGCAAACAATTGTGACACACCTGAACAGAATGAAGCAACGAATTGGAGCTTATTAATAACAGCTGGACCTCTCCTCCTGTAACTTGTCCAACCAGCTGTAGTGGCGTACACAAGTACAATGCTTGAACAGATCAGATGTAATCAAAACATGAACACATATAAACTATCCATCCAGAATTGGATAGTTAGGAATTATGTCTTTAACTTACTCATACCTTCTTTTAAAGTTTATTTTATAGTAATGCAAAGTGTAGTTACATGACAAATCTATTTGGTCATTTTGACAACGGAGATCTGACATTTTGTTTAGTGTTTATCAAAATAAAACCAGAGTTTGTGTGGAGTGGAAGATGGACATGTCATTGTCTGCCACTGTCGAATAGAGTTGTGACCTGTTTTTGTGGATAAAGAAATGATTGTCAGGATACATAATTCAATTTGGAGTATTTTCCCCTTTTGGCATTTTATAGACAAAAGAGGACAACTTAACTTACATATGAGAAACAGAGTGTATTATCACATGTGACAAAGAGGACAAAAACATTCCTACATACCTTTAGATATTTACCAAATATCTAAAGGTATTTAGATTGTTTCACATTGCCTCTTAGCCAATCAATCCACTGACCGTTTTCTCAATAAACTTTCTTCTTAGATTAAATTTTCAGAAAAAGTGGACCAGTGTTGTCCAAACTCCTTACATGTCTTGTTTTGTCCACAACCCAAGGATATTCATTTTACTTTTGCACAGAATGAAGGAATCCAAAAATGTTTCGCATGCAGTCTGATATTTAGAAACATGATTCAGATTGTTATTATTGTTATTTTGAACTGATGGTTAAAGAAAACAAGCGAGGTATCTGTCAAATTTGAAGGCTGTTGATTCACTTAAAATTAAGGGATGGGTACCAAAGTAGGTAGTTAAACAGGTACTGACCAATTTCTGTCAGTCATACTCGGTATCAATTCATAAAAAAATCGAACAGTACCATGTTTCAATAGCTGAACGCATCCTTGTGACTGTGAGGGGGTAGAAGAGTAGGTGACTTACCAAGCTGGACATGGGCATAAAGTAGGCAAAGCTGGGTTTTAATTTGTGAATTGTCAAGAAAGAAACACAGCAAAGTTGAAGTGTAGTCATAAAGTTGAAGTTAATTTCAGTTAAGGGTTTTCATGTTGAATTAATTTGTGAAACAACGGCGATGTTAAAGTACAAGCTGGGTGTTGTTTTGATATATTTGTCAATGTTCATATATTGAGAAATCAATGTGTTGAAATTAATTTATTTATTACCACATAAACACAAGCAATGGTACCAAATTGCTACTGTTGAGCACCGATATCAATTCCTTGGTAACGGGTGTTGGTACCGCATCGGTTCAAATGGTCTGATTAAATTACAATTTTGAGACAGTTAGAAGAAAAACTTGATGTTTTCCTTTTAAGACAATAGGTCAAAGTACTAGTAGAAAATAATTGTGTAATAAAACAGAAAGGTCTTATCGTTGCTGGTGTTGTAGTGACTGAGCTCAATAAACTATTGTATAGTTTATCTTATCATCACTGCTCAGTAGGTTAAAAAAAAAAGAAAAGCCTCCTCCCCCACTTGATCAGCCAGGGACACACTCCCCAAATGAAACACAAACCAGAACCAGGTATCATGCAGCCTCTGTGTGTATCCACATTTCCTTTATGCTGATATGACTTATGAAACAGGATGTAGAGGCAAATACAACGTGCTCGCTGGTGTATCCAGTGTATTTCCAATATTCTACTATATTAAAGCTGAAGCTTCAACAGGAAACAGACGTTAACACACACACACACACACACACACACACACACACACACACACACAGATACACACATAAATGCACACTCACACAAGGCAGGGGACTAGACATAGAAAAGTGAAAACAGGAACTGTGTGACAGAGAAATTGACTACAGAGCAGGGTTTGTAGGATAATGGCATTTTGTGTTGTTTTTTTGTGGAAGTGCAACACGTTTCTGGGTTTTTCCACAAGTTTTTATTCAAGTGTTTAAGTAACTAGAGAAAAATATTTCCAAAATAAACCCCATTGTTGGAGTATGCTGCCTTTCATTTAGGAACACATTGTTAGACTTTTTTTTTCTGCAGACTTGCTAAGACATGCACCAAAAGCTGTCTGTCTGAATCATGACACCAGGCTGGGAGGAAACTTAGAGGTATACTCCTACAAAGGTGTTCAATACACAAACATATGAGCTTGTAGCTACCTGCCAGCCTACAGTACCAGTTCTTGGTAGTTTAAAAAGATTGGTAAAGACACTGTTACTCACACAACATGGATAACATACGGGGGGTGAACTGAACGAGGATGCATCAGTCAGTTGTGTGGCTTCCAGCCTGGCGAGTCCAGACAGCACCGAGCATTTCTCCGCCTTCCAGCTTCAATATCCGCGGCTGCACGGCTTCGGAGACTGGCTACGACGGTACAAACGATGCTGGAGGGGCGCCTTCACTCCGGCCACATACATAAAACGGCTTAAAAAGTTGTCCCCGGGCTTCAGGAGCAACAGTGTAAATGCGTTGCTGCACAGAGACCGACGTGGCAAACCCGCACCTCCTCTCAGCAAGACGTAATCAGCGCGCGACACCAACACGAGCCTCATCTGCTGCTGCACAGTCGCAGTTTGGCCAAAAGAGGCTGAAACTCCTAAACTATGATAGATTTATAAATAAATGTCTATCTGACAAGAAATTTTATGTCACATCAGACTATCAAACCGCAACTGGCTTCACTTTCTAACCAAGGCAATTTGATGTGGGATAAAAGGTGTAATAATTGATGTATAAGAAAATATTTTCACTGAAAAATACTCAAAGATAAACAAAAACAACAATAAAATGTTGCATAAATTTGATGAAAATGCCACTGGGAGACAAAAGTCTTTGTTTCTCAAACTATACCTATACCTTCTTTCCCCAGAGACAATGGGACATTTGATGCAATTTTGAACAATAAAAGTGAAAAACTCTCCATTAATGTGATTCTGTCAGGCTAAATTCTTCATACACAAAAATGGACTTTTGAAGCCATCCCAAATTTTACCTTCATTTTGAATGAATTTTTATTACACCTTAAGTCTTTAAAAATTTTTTAAAGGAAAAAAAGAATTTATGAAGTTTTGAAGAAACTTTCCTAATGAATTAGAAACAAAAAAACAGATGCCCTTGGGTTTTTTTTGGTTTTATTTTTATGTTTATCTTGATTATTATGATCATCATCATTATTATTATTATTATTATTATTATTATTTTTTTTTTTTTTATTATTATTATTATTATTGTTATTATCATTAGTTCTATATTAAACCCAGACCAAATTAAATGCACCATAAGACACGATAAACACAATGTGATACAGATGGGCAGCTCCTCCAACTGTTTTATTGGTTTAAATGAAATGATACACCGACACATACACACACACACACATGGAGAAATCTATGTATGTACATGACAGACATGTATGTATACATGCACAAATACATGTGTGTGTGTGTGTGTGTGTGTGTGTGTGCGCGTGCTCATGATGGATGTATGTGTGTGTGTGTTGTCCAAGTTGGTCCATACTAAATACTGTCTTTTTTGAAGTGTTTATTCTATTAATTTTGAGAGGTTTCCAAAAAAGAAGGATAATAACAGGTACTTTTAAACCCAAAAGGTCAAAAGTTTATTACTAACACATTTTTTGTAGGACTTTAAAATAAGATACATATATTAAAAAAACATCAATTCATAGCTCATCTATTCAATCTTATTTGTAACCAGTCTTCACTTAAGGAAATAGCTGAAAAAAGTAGTTAGATAAAACCCCTGGAACTTTAAAGACAACATTGTAACATTTTTACATTGTGTCGGTGAACATAGTTTAGAGAAAACAAAAACATTTTGGTCTTGTAACACTGTTGGACATCACCTTATTTTTGATGTTAACATCCTGAAACTTGTTTACAGGCAATGTTTACAATGAGCTAGTGTAAATACTTTAATCATCTTATGTACAAGAGTTTAAACAATCTAAATCCGTCCAAACAGGCTAATGGCACACACCTTTCCTTCAAAACATCAAAACAAATACTTAAAAGTCATTTCAACACATCCAGGAGACACAAAAAAAGCTCTGTACAACATTTGTAATTGCTAACAACTACTATCACCATTCACAAAACCATTCATATTTTTTTGGATTTACATAATCATAAGTTTAAGCTACAAACATTGCTTTTTTTCTACTTCCAGGCCCTGAGTGTCTTTATGAATGGCATATGGGTATTTATGGCCTAAACAGCTATAGAATAAACTATTACTGATATGCAAAATGTTCAAAAAAGAAAACTATTCTACACCACATGCAAAACTAACCAAATGGGTCCAATTTTCCACTACACTCATGAACCAGCAGAGGGGGATAAAAACCCACAAATCTGTTCAGTAATCACAGTAAAGCTGTTGAACTACAATTGTGGATAAATAATAAAGGCCAAATGGTCCCTGTATTCACATCTTACATTTTTCATCTTTATGTGATCTTTCAGCTGGCTTCTCACTTATCTCTTAGCAAAACTGGAGCTCTTTCTATGGCTCATTTGAGTAGATAACAGAGGTTTTTCATATTTTATCAGTAGACAGTTCTAGTGAGGTGTTTTTGCTCTCTGACACAGAAGTCATAAGGTGTTTCACAGCTGGAAGGGTTCAGATGACGACGCTGGTGCCACTGCGAGAGCTCTTGTCCTGAGAAAGACATACTAACTTTAGATCACTGTCATTCATAACTCAGGATGTTTGTCTGTTAGTTAATTTTGTGCGCTTGTCTGAATGTAAGTGCATGGGAGTGAGTAGTAACTAACTAAAGCTGAGTGCGTCTTACAGAGTAGCGTTCATTCTTCCGTGCTCCTGGTTTCTGTCCAGGTTCATACTCGGAGTAGCTGGGGGGTTTGTCAATCCAGCCTGCTCCTCTCCCTCCTCCTCTCCCTCCTCCTCTTCCTCCTCCTCTCCTGCTGCTGTCCTCATCGTCAGAGCTCCAGGAACCTCCTCTAGAGCGGGAGTGAGAATAGTTTCCTCTGGATCTGCTATCAAATAGATCATCTCTGGAGCGGGACCGGGGTGGATCAAAGCCTCCTCTTGCTCCACCATGACTACGCCCATCCAGTGACTCCTCGCTGTAGCTCCTGGGAATACCTCTGGACCGAGGGGGTGAAGGGTAACGCCTGGCAGCAGCTCCTCGTTCAGGGCGCCCAAACCCACTGCGACTGCTCTCACTGGAGCTGGGAGGGCGAGTCTTGGGTGGAGCAGGTGGTATTCTGCTGGACTGTGGCTCCCTAATAGGTGGGAGAGTGATGATACGGCGCTCCTTCGGGCCATCATCGAGGGCGGAGATCATACTGCCAGGACCAGGGGAGAAAGGGACTGCAGGGCGCATATTCTGGGGAAGTGGTGGGATCTGCTGGAGGTGGGCTGGGGGCATCTGCTGCATGTGCTGGGGGGGAGGCATCTGCTGCATGTGGTGCGGGGGAGGCATCTGCTGCATGTGGTGCGGGGGAGGAGGCTGGGCCTGCAGGAGGAAGACACCAGAAAACTAAAGTTCACTCTGCATCAATTTACTTATTTTTGTTTCTTTGATAGTCTAGAAGTCTATATAAGTCACCTGATTCACTAAAAGACTACAGTTAGTCCAAATTAGCAGCTAACTATGGATGGCTTGGGGTGACCAAAAGTCCTTTTTTGCCCAGACATATTTTCCTTTTTGTTTGTAAAATCATGTCCAGGGAGATTTTGCACCAGTTAAAAATTAAAAAAAAGAAAATTTGACTTTGTTGAGAATTTTTTGGGCCATATTGAGTCAAAGTTTCAAGACAATAATTCAAAACTCTGAGATAAAAATAGAAATTTTGAGATAAAATGTCAAAATTGTAAAATAACAAAGTCAAAAATATGAGAAAAGTCAAAAACTTCAGACAAAAGGTGAAATTTTGGAATAAAAAGTCAAAATTTTGAGACGATAAAGTCAAAATTCTAAACGAAAAAACTTATAATTTTGATTTTGACATCTCATGAGTTGGACTCTCTCTCTCAAAATTTTGACTTAGGGGCAAAAGAGGGAAAAAAACATCAACAAAGCCAGTTTTTCATTTCCATTTTTTAACAGGTGTAAAATCCCCTATCTATGGGTATTTTTGCAGGATCTCCAAGAGGGCAGGCAAGTGGTCCTCTTTTTTGAGGTTTTAGAATATGGTTACCTTCGGATAGCTTCAAAACAACACCACGATAAACACACTAACTTGATTTAAAAACAAAAACAAAAGTGAAAGAATAACTCAGTAGTTAGGGTTTACATATAAACAAATAAAGCTGGTGGGACAAAATTATCTGATGCTCTTTGTTTTTACAAAAACAACACAGGAGGAAATAAGAGGTTTCATACCTGCAGCAGGGGAGTGGCCATGTCCATTCCCCTCACCTGGCTCTCCAGGTAATCGAGCATCTGCTTGTTGCTGCCGGGTGTTTGATTGCCATGGATACTTTGAGGGGGCATGCTGTAAGCTGAAGACTGAGGAGGAGGAAGGGGCATCGCCTTCAGGGGGATGCTTTTACCTGACACAGATCCTGATAGGATGACACAGAATTGTTGATAGAGGTTGACAGACAGTCTTTCTAGCTGTTTGCTTTTTAACTGACTTAATAAGTAAGATGGTGTATGTGACTATTATGTGTGTGTACCTGCATAGAGCATTGGGTTCATCGGTGTGGGTGCATGGCTCATTGGTCCATACACTGGCTGTCCTTGAACCCAAGGAAAGCCCCTCTGAGCCTGCTTCATCATACGATGCTGCATGACCGCTGGAAAACAAGGACAGGATGTTAATGTTCATATTTATCAATCACTGAAGGTAATCTGTGAACCAACAATCAGTCTTTATGGGCATTATTTAAAGGTAAGTACTTCCATATATTGTAACTGCTTTGTGTAGAAAAAAAAGAGACTTCCAAAGCATCTCACAACACTTTACAGAGAGAGGAGGAGGGAAAACACTGAAACTATTTCATTCTTTGTGCAAAGATGATACTTAAAAGCAGCTTTTTAAAGCACAACTTTATGAATTTTTTAACAGGGCTCATGGTTAAATGTGTATAGAGCTAGTTGTTGGTTTAATGTTTGTTTCCCTTCACATATAAGTCATTAAGGGCCCACTTCCTGACTTGGTGCAAGAGAACAAGACAGGGAATAACGGTACATAAGGCAAACCACGAGCAAGAAACAGAGCAAAAAAAAGTAAATAGCGACATTTATTCAGAACTTAAGCCACACAGCAACATTTTCAGGGCTGCATGAGCCTGAAGGAGTAGCTCAACTTAAAAATTCAGCATAGAATCAGATTGCAGACAGTATCACCCTTCTCTTTGCTTTTTTAGAAGGTAACGTGTCTCAGCATGTACAAACAAGAGGAGCAGTAATCAATAACTCTTAACGTTTGAGTGAACGAGTTCAAGCACTCTACAGTCAACTAATTCAAAATGCTCAAGGTTTCCAGGGCCTGTATTCGAAATCTGAGCATAAAATGCCAGATCCTGCCCAAAGCTCAAGCAGAAGGAGAACTTTTTAAACCTCTGTGTATCTACCTTTTTCAGGACAGCAGCACTGCTGAGGGCAGCAGGGACAGCGAACGTAGCAGCAGCATATATGAGGGCAACACTGGCAGCAGCAGATACAGATGAGGATAATAAGAAGGAGGGCACCGATAACGATGAACAGCACTGTCAACCAGTCTGAGGGAGAAGAGGAAGAAACATGGTTTGATACAAAAAATAGGACATATTCAGGATAAATACATCAAAAGAGGAAGTTTGGTAATTTGTGACCTTTATTAAGGCCCTTCAAACTATCAGAAGAAGTTAATTTAATCATCTATTAATTGTCTTACGGTAAACGATGAGTTTGACTTCTTTGTCAGAGTCCCCAGTTGTGTCTCCAGCAGCATCCACTGAGCAAAAATACACTCCATTGTCCCACCACATCACCTCAGAAATCACCAGGTCAGCACCTGCTCAGACACAAACCCAGTCAAAGTCTTCAGATCACAGCTGAAGCATAAAAAAAAATTCTCATATTCATTTAATTTCTGTCAAAATTGGTTTCTGCACGAAGTTAAGTGAAGGGCTGGATCATACATTGTTTGGATGGACTCACTGTTTTGGATGGTGATCCTGCGTTCACGGTATTCTGATCCAAGTGTTGGCTCACTGCTTCCTCTCTTCTGGATCACTGTGCGCACTGTACGCTGTTGATCTTGACAGTTGTTCGATGGGTCTTGTCCCAATTGGAGTGCAGACTGATAAGCTGCATTATAAATGAAAAATGGTAATTTAGACAATAAATTCAGTGATGATTAACTACAGGCTACTCATTCTTTCTTTTTTCACATCTGTCAGCTACATACTGCAGTACAAGCTGCATGATGCATTTTTGAGTGATAGGTAGGTTTCAAAAACAGCTTCAGGACACAAAGAGGTCTAAGTTCATGAGCTGTATATCCTGAGAAAACCACAAAAGTTCTCTGTGGATGCTGGAGGCACATATAAGGCCAGCCCACTGACAACAGTATTACTGGTAATCTGAGTTAACTAAATCTTCTTTGACTGTAGTAAATGCTGTGTGGGGAAGAGGCAGAGGTCATTTTGAAAAAGGAGATTGAATCACAATACATAATCTTTGCTCACAACATAAGTTAAATGTCGCGTCCCACATTAAAGAAAAACTTTAATCTCACTCTTGAGTTTTACCTGTGGAGTAATACTCCAGCACAGGGTCCTTGCAGAACGACTTGTACCTCCAGGTGACCAGGACATCTTGGAGGTTTGCAGAGGTGGAGTAGTCACAGCGAAGAACCACAGAGGCAAACAAAGCAGTGCTGCGCTCGGTCTGGGGCACATTCACCTGGATACACACTGACACTGAGGAGAGATAATGATCAAGCACTTTAGTTTGTGTATTGGTGCTGAGGAAAGACACAAATTGTGTTGTGAAAGAAGCTGGGGAAGTAGAGATAATGCTTCAGTATTTCCAAAAGTTTGGTACAAAAGTTAAAAAAAAAGTGTGACAGGATTGCTCACAAGTAGGGAATTTGTTTCAAAGTGGCAGAACCAGAAAAACTGGTGTCACAGACAAAGACAGGAAACAGCTTACTGTGAAACTACCAACCACACATTCAGAAGCTGAAAGAAACCTGAAGAGTTTCAATGTCATTAAACGCGTACAGGTTACTGCAAATGTAAATCATACATAAAAACATTTTGGTTACAGGTATCACACTGAAGAATCTGATTGGATATGAGGCTGAAGTTACGTCCAGTATGAAAACTACATGCATCGCTGTGTCCAATAAACACAACCTGTCATGTGACCGATACCTCCACTTTTTTTTATTAAACCGACATTTTTAATAACTTCAAAGTCAAATATATGTCGGGTCAATGACATAAAATCCAATTACTTTTAAAACAAAATGAAAATTACCTTTCAGAAGCGACAGCAGGAGAATCCCAGCAGGTAGACTCCGCATGATGACGAAGTAACACACCTGTCTGTCCAAAATGATGACTTAAACTCCTCCAATCCAAGAAAGAAAAAAAATCTTTAAAAAATGAACAAAAATACGGAACGAAAAGACGTTATTCCACCCTACACTTTCATACAACTGTTCATTGTTTCGTCCTGTGGGCTTTCCTGGAGAGTATCTACCTGAGACTGCTCCACTTCACTGATGTGTGGCCACACCCCGAAACAGGTGCACTCTCTGTGACGTAGACACGTGCACAAAATCCCCCCTGCAGAGTAAAGAGTGGCAATGGGGGAGATGGTGGATGCAATGGTAATTCAATGCCAACTTAGAATCACACAAATTCACACACTTATTGACCTTAAAAAATATAGATTCTGAAGTTGTGCTATATTTCGTCTAATTAAATTTGACGTAACAGGGGTTATATAATAAATAAAGATACGTAAACAAGGTGAGAAAGATGAACAGGTTGTTAGGGTAAGATTTGTGTTGTTATGGACTAGTAGTTATCAAAATCATATTCATTTTTTGTGTTGTAGGGTCCTTGTACCTCCATTCTGACTCTTTTAAGCCCAATTTGCAAAAACAACAAAATATTATGAATGTGTAAAGAATCTACAAGAGCTTTTTATTTCAATTCAATAAACACTGGAGCCCAATTCAAACCATCAAAAATGGAAAAGTTGTCAATACATTATATATACAATACAAACAAATATACATATGTTTTGAAATCTATATGACGTTTAGGAATTGATTTAGGATTTTGGAAGAGGCTGCATAATCTTGTGAAATTAAGTTAAAGAAAAATAAAACCCAAACCTAACCTATTTCTAAACTTAAGTCTTTTGTTTATTGTATTTTCTTATCAAGTTAAGGTTTTTAGTGCCTTTATTCATTTATATTCAACTCTCACCCTTAACCGGGTATTATTTTACTTATTTCATCTTATTTATTGTATTTTGTTTATTTCAATTGTCTATAATCTTTTTGTTTTTCATTTATTATCTTGATTTTCAATGGGGTTTTTTCTTTGTAAACTCTTTAAATAGATATTTTACTTGTGTGCATTAGTCTGTGAAGTATTTTTTTTAAATACGATTTTATATTTTTTTGCCCCTGATCTGTTTTATTTAAGTGAATTTTTTCTGATGTGTGTGTTTCTATGAATCCTTGTTTGATTCCTGTAAATCACTTTAAACTGCACTTTTTTTGTATGAAAGATGCTTTATGAATCAAAGTTAATTGATCGATTGATCAAGACGTATCTCAACTTTTCTCACAGTTTTCTCTAGCTAGACTGGTGCTGCAGTTTGAAGAAATGTTTTGAACTGATTGCTGGACTTCCAGTTATACGATACTGTCTAAGCTTGTTGACAAATGTCTTTTAAAGTTGTTTGTGTCCACAGCCTGAAGGCAACAAATTTGAACACAGACAGCTCTCACACATTCACGCGCTAAACAGGTTTCATTTAAAAAAATATTACCATCTAAAAATTATAATGTATATTTGTGAACTTGATACAAAGATACACCTTTCATGCTTTGAAAATACATTTTTAATTGAGTAACTTGCCATTTCTTGGCTCAAAAGACATTTCAAGCAACACTTGGATGTAACTCTTATATATGACCACAAGATGTCGACCAAACCTCAAATTTGAGCAAATACTAAACGTTAGTCAATAGACTAAATTTACTGCTTTACTTTCATCCCCTGAGTTTTAACTGTAAAAAATTAAGTTGTTGAGTTGCTGAAGGATTGAGGGCTTCAAAAACACCCAATGCATGCCGACATTGGCGCCACTGCATATAAATGTGAATACCTGGCCCCAAGGAGCTTCTCTAGCTCCTTAACATTGTCTGAAATTATTTCAAGTGTAGGCCAACCCCACTCTGCACCTGCAGCCCCTCAGAGGCTTTATTTTCTCCTCTGGAAACTCAGCCAAAATCCACTTTGACTTTCCTCCTCATTCTCTCTTACATCCTGTCCTTCTCCTCTGGCCCTAAGGCACAGACTCCATATATATGCTGAACGGTTACACTGCCTGACTTAGATCACAGGGAGCACGGATTCCAACTTTTCAATCACAGGCTTTAATCTACTTTTGGCAACTTAATCAACAGACATACAGCAGATACTGTATCGGCCTGGAGCAAAGAAACAGTTCACTGAAATATTGAATCAGAATTTAACAACAGTTTAACCTGTACAGATTTACAGAGTGGTCAAAACTACCTTTATATATTCACTTATATCCCCTTCGAAGATCTTTTCCTCAAGTATGTTAACACAACTTTTTAGGTGTGATTAATAAACTTCTAAGTTTACATTGATCCATCTGCTTTACATACCTTGAAGATAGGTTGTGTTCAATAAATATCACAAAGTATAATCAAAAAGGATGACAGATCTGAGGAAATTATGCCAATTTTACCACCTGAGTAATACAACAAAATAAAACCCTTTTTGGTGTCAGTCTGTGTGATGAGAAATCTGATGCTTGAATACTGTGTTTTTTGGAAAATGATGAATTCAGGACTTGTTATTGTAAGGGAAACTGTCTACACTGAGCCATTCTGCTTATATCATAACATTAAAGTAATTCTTCCAGCACTTTTCAATCTTTAGCGTTAATTGTGTAAATACGTTTCTTGATTAAGTATTGCATTCTGTTTAACATTTAATTCTCAACCAACCTACTTTATAAGATTTAAGGCTGTCATTCAATCTTAAGACGCTGATTGGAACATTAAAAAAAAATCTATCCTGCTAAACCCTGCCCACATTGAGCCAAGAAAAAGGGGACATTCAAAATAATAACAAAAAAATCCACTCCGCTGTACGGGATGATGTCATGTCTTCATGCTGATACTTCTGTAAAACTCAGGAGGGAGTTGTTCAACAACATTCCTGACATTTCTTCAGCTGTGAGTGGTCACTGTCTCAGGCGATCCTCCCATCACAAACATGAACACGGGACACAACAACCTCACTGCGTCAAACAGAAACTACAGCATGAGACAAAAACCTAGAATCCAAAGACTGAAAAAAAATCTTTTGAGAGTTGTATACTTTGTCCTGCACTGGTTAAATTATCCTTCTAGAGTCTGTTAAAGGTTTTCAATTCCAATTTGGTTGAGACGAAATGTCCAACAGAAGTAGAAATCCTTTGTTTTTTAATTTTCTTTTTTGATGTTTGCTTTTTTTTTTTTTTTTTTTTTTTTTTTTTTTTTTTTTTTTTTTTTTTTTTTTTTTTTTTAACCATGAGAAAATAATTTCCTCAGTTGACAGTGCTGTCTGAAACAGTTGAAGATTAATTTAGTGAAAATTATGAAAAAAATGAAGAGAGAAAAGTCTGACAATCTGATATCAAACCTTTTTTTAATCAATTCTGCTGAACAGTTTGACACTTCTGCTCTTTATCTCCTTTCTCCTCCACACCTCATCCAGACATTCTTGATAAACAGACACTTAACAGACTAAAGAGTTGTAACAAATCATTCTTGTGGATGTACAAAAAATGTCAGAGATGCTGAAATATGTGTGGCTGAGTTGGCAGAGCTGATGTGTGAGTTTTGACACAGCTGTGTGGCAAAGACAGGCTGTCTGTGACTCCAACAATGAACAAAGACATGAGTCATACTGCAGCACACATTGTCTCCTTTACAGAAAAGTAAGGAGTCATCTCTCTCTCCCTTAAACACATACACACACAAACACATATTTGTCAGTACCTAACAGAAGAAAACACAAGAGAGAAAACTTCACACTGACATTTGAGTTATTCCACGATGAGCCAAACAGGGGCAGGATTGAAGAAGTTGTATTAATGTGGTCATGTAGGAGCAGAGTGAGTAATTAACCTGATGGAATTTTTAAACTTATGTGATTGTGTTATGAGTGAATAGTCATGTGACTAATGTTAACCAATAAAGGAGCAGAGGGAGGGTGTACACAGTTACAATTAGCGGCTTAGGAAAACATAATTATTCACAAACTACAAAATCAAATTTCAAACATAAAATCTTGACACACATAAATAGCTCTCATATAAAAATGTCTTCATACTGTAGTACAAAAGTCTTTAAAAGCGGGCGGCAGATCAGTGTTTACAAAATGTATATTTACAGAGTATTAACCCCTTCAGGGAAAACTGTAACTTAGTGCAAACCTTCATGTTTTAACAGAGGAGTAAGAGTGTTAATGAGGCAAATGCTGACAAACATGAATCAAAGTGGGTCAGAGGCAGGTTGGCAGCTGAAGTCTATACCCTCATGAGTTCGTTTGACACATGTTATATTTTCATAAATATATAAAAAAAGTATTGACCTTCAAGGTACATTTTGGCCCCTTTGTCTTCGTATTTTTTCTCACCACCTCTGTAGACATCAATGTTAAGTGATGTGGGTTAATACCCAGCTTAAAGGCTCTGTGAGGACCAACTATTTGGCGCAATGAGCGCCAGCAAGAATCTGTGGTGTTTTTTTCGGATAAAGACACCATTACCTATGCACATCACCCTCTGTTAAGGCAGTGACTCTTACCAAGTAGTGAGTTTGTTTTGGAGGGCAAAGAAAGAAGAGCAGATCTTCTTTTTGACACTGCTTTTCTGTGTTCTAGACAACTTTTTGTGGGGTGCAAGGTGACAAGGTAATGTTCTTATTGGTTTATATGTAGCCGTATTGTTTAAAATGTGACAAGAAGTGAACTTTGTAAACTTGATTTGTACCCTAGCTTAGTGTACCAGGCTTTATTTGGGTCTAGAGTTTGAGAGTTTGGGTCCACCTGTGGAACTGGATTTGTTTACTCACAGTAAATCTCACCTGACCACAGATACTGAGAATTAGCACATAGAAAATAATCTCATTTTTAATCATAGATTATGATTTTAAATAAAAAGTGGGACTATTTCAAGATCACTTATATGAAGTCTTCACCGGGCCTTAAGTTAGCTTTAATATCTCATTGCAGGATCAGTCTAAGCTTGTTGTATTAGTCCCTGAATGGTATTGAACGATATAACAAACTGTGTCTATTGTCAAACAACTGAAGCTACAATATGTCCTTTACAACAATGGTGTTGTCATTCACCTTCTTTTCAACAACTGAGCTGTTTTAATGCAGATAGAGAATCTCATCAAATGGAAATGAATGCATCCATTGTTTTGGAAGCGTAAAGCACGTCTCGTCGCTCTGGAACTTTTTCTAAAGGGACAAGAGAAGATGGACAGTGTCCAGTTGGGAGGGACAGTCCAGGTCATAGACCCGGTCAGCATTAGTTCAGTGTTAGTCCATCTGAGAGATATACGAGGCTGTCAGTGACAGAAACTGTGATGACTTAATCTCAGTGACGTCACAGGCAGGAACTCTAGTAACAGCGTCCACAAAGTGTTCATTTCTTCATTCAGTTTTCCTCCAGGGTCACTCGTGCTTTGCATAGTTTTCAGCCCAAACACGTCTGTGTGTTTCAGCAGCCATCACACAGTTCACATGGAGCCTGCTTCAAGTGCTCAGTCTGTGTGGCTTACAGCCGATCAGACGATGAGGGAGTCCCGGCTGAGGAGCGTGCTCTGATGGGGATAGAAAAGTGTGAGTGATTAAAAAAAAAGAAATAAAGACCATTAAAAAATGTGACCACATGTTGTTCAGTGTTATGAGATAATAAAAGATCATCAATATTAGCCAAACAGGGTTAGGACGGGGAGGTAGAACCTGGGACAAAATGCATTATAACTCATCTGAGTGTTTCATTTGAGCCTCTCTGAGCTGGTTCTGGTAAACAAATTCAATACTGGATATTAAATACATTTTTGACCCAGGTTTGTCAGGGGTAGAAAACCAGTTATGATTGTTACAGAGGGTTTGTATGCAAAACAGAGGAGTCTACCTAGCTTTCACTGTGGTAGCATCTGAACCTGACCTGCCAAAGGTACAACAACAACACTTACTATAGGCTTACTGACCTTTTTATACCACCATATAAACAATTTCTCGACATTTGAGCCCCAATTGGTGGAGAGATTGACAGCAAGTTTGAATTACAACATTTTCCTCTGTTTGGACCTCCTTTAAAGTCTGCTATAAGTCAATTCACATGATAGCTTTAATCCCTCAGAGAAGGGGTCGCAGAAATTTGGGCTCAAAAAACGAGGTCAGAGGCCAGAAAAGGCTGCTGAACAAGCTCACGTGGTTCTTAATTTCATCGGCAGTGGACACAAATCATGATATTAAACCAATCAGCTTAGTTCTACTTTGTTTGTTGAAAAACATCTTTAGGGTCCCAAAATCTGATTCCTTCATGCCCTGAAAAGAGGATTATTTGCCATGTAATCCAGGATCATACAATCCTCCTAATGGTGAGAGATTTTTCATGTGCTGGCCAAACAGTTTGAGAACCACGTTAACCTAAGTCAGGAGCTACAAGTCCTTTTCTGGGCTCTTAGAAGAGAGGGCAAAATACAGTTTCCAAAAACCTTAACACACATAAGAGGAGTTATCCTGTGGAATTTTGTGCTCCCAGTAGTGAAACTTAAGTTTGAGTTGGATGTAGAAAATTAATGAAGAGAAAAGCTGCATTTCAAGTTGTACAACCTCAATGTTCTGTAGAACTTTCTGATACGAAGTTGTGCTCTAAAAGCCTCATCGAGCTACCCGGTAGCCTTTCATGCAACTCACCACTTTGCGGCTCTTGTCTCGTGGTTCCTCTCCTCGACCTGGCAGGGAGTTTGCAAGAGCTGGGGAGGAACGGGTGTGTGCAGGTGGTGGCCGAGGAGACGGCCTGTCAGTTCTGTTACGGTCTGTTTCTGAGTAAGAAGGCAGTGATTCAAACTCAGGCCTGTTGCTGGGAGAGCGGCTGCACTGCCGAGTGGATTCCCCGCTGCTCTTTTTGGAGCTGCCCTTTGAGGGTGTGTCTGAATCCTCCTCACTGCGGACTCCACTTTTCCCTTGGCTGACTCCTCGCAGCTTGGCCTTGCGCTCCAGCAGCTTGTTGAGGAACGTGCTGTCGTAGTCTTTCTCTTGAGAAGAACTCGATGGAGGACTTACTCTTGGAGGGGGCGGCGGACGCTCGCTGTCCCAAGTTCCCCTCCTCTTTTTTTTGGGTGAAGAAAGTGGGCTGATGTTATGTCTGTTTTTCCTGTTTCTTCTGGTATGATCATCACGGTCACTGTTATCTTCAAGCTCATTTTCATCGCTGTGATAATGCTGAGCCGGACAGTCCCGGTGGGAAGGATACTGACTGAACTCAAGAAGCTCCATCTCATATCTGCCTCTCTCTTCCTCTCTTTTCTCTAGCCCTCTGTTTCCTCTTTTCCTGTATGATGCAGCAAACTCCTCCA
>RPOG01004380.1:24298-45624 GCA_008086565.1 Thalassoma bifasciatum | reverse complement strand
AGTCTCATGGGTGTGATGGCGTCTGTGTTTGTAGACAGAGGGAGAAATCCAGAGAGGAAAATTACAGCGCTGTTTTATTGACCACATCTCTAAACACACTTCTTCCTTTCTTCTCACTCCTCCTCCTCCTCTTTTCTTTCTCTGCTGATAGATTGAGTTACACTGCTCCCTCTGTGACAGGAATTCCCTCATGTTTCCACAGTGATGAGGTCAGTGGTCACAGCTCGTTATTGGCTGTTGTCTGTAATCATCACAGATCTTGCTGTGTTTGTAGAGTCTCCTCCTCCTCCTCCTCCTGTATCTCTTGACCTCTCTGACCCAGCTCCTTGCAGTGGGGCGTGACCCCCGGGGAGCAGAGGGGTCTTGACTGTTTCAACCTTGGGGTCAGGATTGTTTATGGGCTGTTATTTTGCTATCATGTGTAAAAATGTATGTGTGCATGTTTGTTTAAAGCCTGGGCCACTCACAGGAAAGTAATACCAACTAGAAAATTTGCATTTCCTTGCAGAAAATGCATTGAAATGCTGGAACTGAAGAAAGCAAGCTGTGAAACCTGTGAAATATTATTGCTCTAAGCAGTTGAAAAATCTGATCTCATTGATCTAAGCTGAGGTACAGTCAAAACTGCTGGAGAAAGCACATGCTTCGAGCCGGAGTTGAACCAGCGGCCTAAGGATCACTGCTATAATCAGTGTCTTCAGTCCTCCACTCTACCAACTGAGCTATCAGAGTGGGTGTACAGTACAGAAAGCAGATGATCCCTTTGACAAGCCTACAAAAAAGGAAACAAGCAGGGTAAGGGAAAATCACTGTACCTTTGTGTTGGCTCACTTCATCTCGAATGTCAAAAGTCTTCTCAAAAGTCACAAAACACACCTTCAAAATGAAAAATTACCTCTGGTCTGGAGGTCTTTTTTCTCTAGGTAGACCAACAATTAAACATTACATAGATAGGGCCATTGGATCTCATTGACCAAAGCTGAGCAACAGTACAGAACTACTTGAACAAGCACATGTTTCGAGCGGGAGTTGAACCAGCGACCTAAGGATCACGGATAGAACCATCCTCTACAGTCCTCCGCTCTACCAAGTGAGCTATCGAAGAGGGTGTACAGCACTGATAGCGGGAGATCCCTTTGACAATCCTACGAAAAGGCAACAAGCAGCGTAAGGGAAAATCACTGTACCTTTGTTTTGGCTCAATTCATCTCACATGCCAAAAGTCTTCTCAAAAGTCATAAAACACATCTTCAAAATGAAAAAGTGCCTCTTGTGTAGAGGTTTTTTTTCTCTAGATAGACCAACAACAAAACATTGCACAGATAGGGCAAATGGATGCCATTGACCAAAGTTGAGCAACAGTACAGAACTGCTAGAACAATCCCATGTTTAGAGTGGGAGTCGCCCAAGCGACCTAAGGATCATGGATAGAACCATCCTCTACACTCCTCTACTCTACCAAGTGAGCAATCGGAGTGGCTGTACAGTACAGAAAGCAGATGATCCTTTTGACAAGCCTACAAAAAGAAAGAAGCAGGGTAAGGGAAAATCACTGTACCTTTGTGTTGGCTCACTTCATCTCACATGCCGAAAGTCTTCTCAAAAGTCACAAAACACACCTTCAAAATGAAAAAGTGCCTCTGGTGTAGAGGTCTTTTTTCTCTAGATAGACCAACAACAAAACATTGGACAGATAGGGCAAATAGATGCCATTGACCAAAGCTGAGCAATAGTACAGAACTGCTAGAACAAGCACATGCTACGAGCAGGAGTTGAACCAGTGACCTAAGGATCACGGATAGAACCATCCTCTACAGTCCTCCACTCTACCAAGTGAGCTATTGAAGAGGGTGTACAGCACTGATAGCAGGAGATCCCTTTGACAAGCCCACAAAAAGGCAACAAGCAGGGTAAGGGAAAATCACTGGACCTGTGTTGTTGGCACACTTCATCTCACATGCCAAATGCCTCAAAACAAGACAAACCTTCAAAATGAAAAATTACCTTTGGTCTAGAGGTCTTTTTTCTCTACATAGACCAACAACAAAACATTGCACAGATAGGGCCATTTTTCTCATTGACCTAAGGGAAGTTACAGTACAGAACTGCTTGAACAAACACATGTTTCAAGCGGGAGTTGAACCAGCGACCTAAGGATCACGGATAGAACCATCCTCTACAGTCCTCCAATCTACCAAGTGAGCTATCGAAGAGGGTGTACAGCACAGAAAGCAGGAGATCCTTTTGACAAGCCTACAAAAAGAAAGAAGCAGGGTAAGGGAAAATCACTGTACCTTTGTGTTGGCTCACTTCATCTCACATGCCGAAAGTCTTCTCAAAAGTCACAAAACACACCTTCAAAATGAAAAAGTGCCTCTGGTGTAGAGGTCTTTTTTCTCTAGATAGACCAACAACAAAACATTGGACAGATAGGGCAAATAGATGCCATTGACCAAAGCTGAGCAATAGTACAGAACTGCTAGAACAAGCACATGCTACGAGCANCGACCTAAGGATCATGGATAGAACCATCCTCTACACTCCTCTACTCTACCAAGTGAGCAATCGGAGTGGCTGTACAGTACAGAAAGCAGATGATCCTTTTGACAAGCCTACAAAAAGAAAGAAGCAGGGTAAGGGAAAATCACTGTACCTTTGTGTTGGCTCACTTCATCTCACATGCCGAAAGTCTTCTCAAAAGTCACAAAACACACCTTCAAAATGAAAAAGTGCCTCTGGTGTAGAGGTCTTTTTTCTCTAGATAGACCAACAACAAAACATTGGACAGATAGGGCAAATAGATGCCATTGACCAAAGCTGAGCAATAGTACAGAACTGCTAGAACAAGCACATGCTACGAGCAGGAGTTGAACCAGTGACCTAAGGATCACGGATAGAACCATCCTCTACAGTCCTCCACTCTACCAAGTGAGCTATTGAAGAGGGTGTACAGCACTGATAGCAGGAGATCCTTTGACAAGCCCACAAAAAGGCAACAAGCAGGGTAAGGGAAAATCACTGTACCTGTGTTGTTGGCACACTTCATCTCACATGCCAAAAGTCTTCTATAAACAAAACACACCTTCAAAATGAAAAATTACCTCTGGTCTAGAGGTCTTTTTTCTCTAGATAGAGCAAGAACAAAACATTGCATACATGGGGCCATTGGATCTCATTGACCAAAGCTGAGCAACAGTACAGAACTGCTGGAACAATCCCATGTTTAGAGTGGGAGTTGAACCAGCAACCTAAGGATCACAGATAGAACCATCCTCTACAGTCCTCCACTCTACCAAGTGAGCTATCGGAGTGGCTGTGCAGTACAGAAAGCAGATGATCCCTTTGACAAGCCTACAAAAAAGCAACAAGTAGGGTTAGGGAAAATAACTGTACCTGTGTTGGCACACTTCATCTCACATGCCAAAAGTCTTCTCAAAAGTCACAAAAAACACCTTCAAAATGAAAAACTGCCTCTGGTCTAGAGGTATTTTTTCTCTAGATAGACCAACAACAAAACATTGCATAGATAGGGCCATTTTTCTCATTGACCAAAGCTGAGCAACAGTACAGAACTGCTTGAACAAACACATGTTTCAAGCGGGAGTTGAACCAGCGACCCAAGGATCACGGATAGAACCATCCCCTACAGTCCTCCACTCTACCAAGTGAGCTATCAAAGAGGGTGTACAGCACAGAAAGCAGGAGATCCTTTTGACAAGCCTACAAAAAGGAGCAAGCAGGGTAAGGGAAAATCACTGTACCTGTGTTGTTGGTTCACTTCATCTCACATGCCAAAAGTCTTCTCAAAAGTCACAAAACACACCTTCAAAATGAAAAATAAACTATGGTCTAGAGGTCTTTTTTGTCTAGATAGATCAAGAACAAAACATTGCATAGATAGGGCCATTGGATCTCATTGACCAAAGATGAGCAACAGTACAGAACTGCTTGAACAAGCACATGTTTCAAGCGGGAGTTGAACCAGCGACCTAAGGATCACGGATAGAACCATCCTCTACAGTCCTCCACTCTACCAAGTGAGCTATCGAAGAGGGTGTACATCACAGAAAGCAGGAGATCCTTTTGACAATCCTACAAAAAGGAGCAAGCAGGGAAAGGGAAAATCACTGTACCTGTGTTTTTGGCGCACTTGATCTCACATGCCAAAAGTCTTCTAAAAACAAAACACACCTTCAAAATGAAAAATTACCTCTGGTGAAGAGGTGTTTTATCTCTAGATAGACCCACAACAAAACATTGCACAAACAAAGCCCTAGATCTCATTGACCTAAGGTAAGTTAAAGTACAGAACTGCTTGAACAAAAACATGTTTCAAGCTGGAGTTGAACCAGCGACCTAAGGATCACGGATAGAACCATCCTCTACAGTCCTCCACTCTACCAAGTAACTATGGAAGAGGGTGTACAGCACAGAAAGCAGGAGATCCTTTTGACAAGCCTACAAAAAGGAGCAAGCAGGGTAAGGGAAAATCACTGTACCTGTGTTGTTGGCACACTTCATCTCACATGCAAAAAGTCTTCTCAAAACAAAACACACCTTCAAAATGAAAAATTACCTGTGGTCTAGAGGTCTTTTTTCTCTAGATAGACCAACAACAAAACATTGCATAGATAGGGCCATTTTCCTCATTGACCAAAGCTGAGCAACAGTACAGAACTGCTTGAACAAGCACATGTTTCGAGCGGGAGTTGAACCAGCGACCTAAGGATCACGGATAGAACCATCCTCTACACTCCTCCACTCTACCAAGTGAGCTATCGAAGAGGGTGTACAGCACAGAAAGCAGGAGATCCTTTTGACAAGCCCACAAAAAGGCAACAAGCAGGGTAAGGGAAAATCACTGTTCCTGTGTTGTTGGTTCACTTCATCTCACATGCCAAAAGTCTTCTCAACACAAAACACACCATCAAAATGAAAAATTTCCTCTGGTGAAGAGGTCTTTTTTCTTTAGATAAACAAACAACAAAACATTGCACAGATAGGGCCATTGGATCTTATTGACCAAAGCTGAGCAACAGTAAAGAACTGCTTGAACAAGGACATGTTTAAAGTGGGAGTTGAACCAGCGACCCAAGGATCACGGATAGAACCATCCTCTACAATCCTCCACTCGACCAAGTGAGCTATCGAAGAGGGTGTACAGCACAGAAAGCAGGAGATCCTTTTGACAAGCCGACAAAAAGAAGCAAGCAGGATAAGGGAAAATCACTGTACCTGTGTTGTTGGCTCCCATCTTCTCAAATGCCAAAAGTCTTCTCAAAAGTCACAAAACACACCTTCAATATGAAAAATAGCCTTTGGTCTAGAGGTCCTTTTCTCTAGATAGACCAACAACAAAACATTGCATAGATAGGGCCATTTTCCTCATTGACCAAAGCTGAGCAACAGTACAGAACTGCTTGAACAAGCACATGTTTCGAGCAGGAGTTGAACCAGCGACCTAAGGATCACGGATAGAACCATCCTCTACACTCCTCCACTCTACCAAGTGAGCTATGGAAGAGGGTGTACAGCACAGAAAGCAGGAGATCCTTTTGACGAGCCGACAAAAAGAAGCAAGCAGGATAAGGGAAAATCACTGTACCTGTGTTGTTGGCTCACTTCATCTCACTTGCCAAAAGTCTTCTCAAAAGTCACAAAACACACCTTCAAAATGAAAAATAAACTCTGGTCTAGAGGTCTTTTTTCTCTAGATAGACCAACAACAAAACATTGCACAGATAGGGCCATTGGATCTCATTGACCAAAGATGAGCAACAGTAAAGAACTGCTTGAACAAGCACATGTTTCGAGTGGGAGTTGAACCAGCAACCCAAGGATCACGGATAGAACCATCCTCTACACTCCTCCACTCTACCAAGTGAGCTATCGAAGAGGGTGTACAGCACAGAAAGCAGGAGATCCTTTTGACAAGCCNCTCTGGTCTAGAGGTCTTTTTTCTCTAGATAGACCAACAACAAAACATTGCACAGATAGGGCCATTGGATCTCATTGACCAAAGATGAGCAACAGTAAAGAACTGCTTGAACAAGCACATGTTTCGAGTGGGAGTTGAACCAGCAACCCAAGGATCACGGATAGAACCATCCTCTACACTCCTCCACTCTACCAAGTGAGCTATCGAAGAGGGTGTACAGCACAGAAAGCAGGAGATCCTTTTGACAAGCCGGCAAAAAGGCAACAAGCAGGGTAAGGGAAAATCACTGTACCTGTGTTGTTGGCTCCCTTCGTCTCAAATGCCAAAAGTCTTCTCAAAAGTCACAAAACACAACTTCAATATGAAAAATAGCCTTTGGTCTAGAGGTCCTTTTCTCTAGATAGACCAACAACAAAACATTGCATAGATAGGGCCATTTTCCTCATTGACCAAAGCTGAGCAACAGTACAGAACTGCTTGAACAAGCACATGTTTCGAGCAGGAGTTGAACCAGCGACCAAAGGATCACGGATAGAACCATCCTCTACACTCCTCCACTCTACCAAGTGAGCTATCGAAGAGGGTGTACAGCACAGAAAGCAGGAGATCCTTTTGACAATCCTACAAAAAGGCAACAAGCAGGGTAAGGGAAAATCACTGTACCTGTGTTTTTGGCGCACTTGATCTCATATGCCAAAAGTCTTCTAAAAACAAAACACACCTTCAAAATGAAAAATTACCTCTGGTGAAGAGGTCTTTTATCTCTAGATAGACCCACAACAAAACATTGCATAAACAAAGCCCTAGATCACATTGACCTAAGGTAAGTTAAAGTACAGAACTGCTTGAACAAGCACATGTTTCAAGCTGGAGTTGAACCAGCGACCTAAGGATCATGGATAGAACCATCCTCTACAGTCCTCCACTCTACCAAGTGAGCTATGGAAGTGGGTGTACAGCACAGAAAGCAGGAGATCCTTTTGACAAGCCTACAAAAAGGAGCAAGCAGGGTAAGGGAAAATCACTGTACCTGTGTTGTTGGCACACTTCATCTCACATGCAAAAAGTCTTCTCAAAACAAAACACCTTCAAAATGAAAAATTACCTGTGGTCTAGAGGTCTTTTTTCTCTAGATAGACCAAAAACAAAACATTGCATAGATAGGGCCATTTTCCTCATTGACCAAAGCTGAGCAACAGTACAGAACTGCTTGAACAAGCACATGTATCGAGCGGGAATTGAACCAGCGACCTAAGGATCACGGATAGAACCATCCTCTACACTCCTCCACTCTACCAAGTGAGCTATCGAAGAGGGTGTACAGCACAGAAAGAAGGAGATCCTTTTGACAAGCCCACAAAAAGGCAACAAGCAGGGTAAGGGAAAATCACTGTTCCTGTGTTGTTGGTTCACTTCATCTCACATGCCAAAAGTCTTCTCAAAACAAAACACACCTTCAAAATGAAAAATAAACTCTGGTCTAGAGGTCTTTTTTCTTAAGATAGACCAACAACAAAACGTTGCATAGATTGGGCCATTTTTCTCATTGAGCTAAGGGAAGTTACAGTAGAGAACTGCTTGAATAAGCACATGTTACAAGCACGTATTGAACCAGCGACCTAAGGATCACGGATAGAACCATCCTCTACACTCCTCCACTCTACCAAGTGAGCTATCGAAGAGTGTGTACAGCACAGAAAGCAGGAGATCCTTTTGACAAGCCTGCAAAAAGGCAACAAGCAGGGTAAGGGAAAATCACTGTACCTGTGTTGTTGGCTCCCTTCATCTCGAATGCCAAAAGTCTTCTCAAAACAAAACACACCTTTAAAATGAAAAATTACCTCTGGTCTAGAGGTCTTTTTTCTCTAGATAGACCAAGAACAAAACATTGCATAGATAGGGCCATTGGATCTCATTGACCAAAGCTGAGCAACAGTACAGAACTGCTTGAAAAAGCACATGTTACAAGCAGGTATTGAACCAGCGACCTAAGGATCACGGATAGAACCATCCTCTACAGTCCTCCACTCTACCAAGTGAGCTATCGAAGAGGGTGTACAGCACAGAAAGCAGGAGATCCTTTTGACAAGCCTACAAAAAGGCAACAAGCAGGGTAAGGGAAAATCACTGTACCTGTGTTGTTGGCTCACCTCATCTCACATGCAAAAAGTCTTCTCAAAAGTCTCAAAACGCACCTTCAAAATGAAAAATAGCCTTTGGTCTAGAGGTCTTTTTTCTCTAGATAGACCAACAACAAAACATTACATAGACAGGGCCATTTTTCTCATTGACCAAAGTTGAGCAACAATACAGAACTGCTAGAACAAGCACATGTTTCGAATGGGAGTTGAACCAGAGACCTAAGGATCATGGATAGACAATCCTCTACAGTCCTCCACTCTACCAAGTGAGCTATCGAAGAGGGTGTACTGCACAGAAAGCAAGAGATCCTTTTGACAAGCTGACAAAAAGAAGCAAGCAGGATAAGGGAAAATCACTGTACCTGTGTTGTTGGCTCACTTCATCTCACATGCCAAAAGTCTTCTCAAAAGTCACAAAACACACCTTCAAAATGAAAAATAAACTCTGGTCTAGAGGTCTTTTTTCTCTAGATAGACCAACAACAAAACATTGCACAGATAGGGCAATTGGATCTCATTGACCAAAGTTGAGCAACAGTACAGAACTGCTAGAACAAGGACATGTTTCAACGGGAGATGAACCAGCAACCTAAGGATCACGGATAGAATCATCCCCTGCAGTCCTCCACTATACCAAGTGAGATATCGAAGAGGGTGTACAGCACAGAAAGCAGGAGATCCTTTTGACAAGCCTACAAAAAGGAAGAAGCAGGGTAAGGGAAAATCACTGTACCTGTGTTTTTGGCGCACTTGATCTCACATGCCAAAAGTCTTCTAAAAACATAACACACCTTCAAAATGAAAAATTACCTCTGGTGAAGAGGTCTTTTATCTCTAGATAGACCCACAACAAAACATTGCATAAACAAAGCCCTAGATCTCATTGACCTAAGGTAAGTTAAAGTACAGAACTGCTTGAACAAAAACATGCTTCAAGCTGGAGTTGAACCAGCGACCTAAGGATCACGGATAGAACCATCCTCTACAGTCCTCCACTCTACCAAGTGAGCTATCGAAGAGGGTGTACAGTACAGAAAGCAGGAGATCCTTTTGACAAGCCTACAAAAAGGAGCAAGCAGGGTAAGGGAAAATCACTGTACCTGTGTTGTTGGCTCACTTCATCTCACATGCCAAAAGTCTTCTCAAAAGTCACAAAACACACCTTCAAAATGAAAAATAGCCTTTGGTCTAGAGGTCCTTTTCTCTAGATAGACCAACAACAAAACATTGCATAAACAAAGCTCTTGGATCTCATTGACCTAAGGTAAGTTAAAGTACAGAACTGCTTGAACAAGCACATGTTTCAAGCTGGAGTTGAACCAGCGACCTAAGGATCACGGATAGAACCATCCTCTACAGTCCTCCACTCTACCAAGTGAGCTATCGAAGAGGGTGTACAGCACAGAAAGCAGGAGATCCTTTTGACAAGCCTGCAAAAAGGCAACAAGCAGGGTAAGGGAAAATCACTGTACCTGTGTTGTTGGCTCCCTTCGTCTCACGTGCCAAAAGTCTTCTCAAAACAAAACACACCTTCAAAATGAAAAATTACCTCTGGTCTAGAGGTCTTTTTTCTCTAGATAGACCAACAACAAAACATTGCACAGATAGGGCAATTGGATCTCATTGACCAAAGTTGAGCAACAATACAGAACTGCTTGAACAAGCACATGNAAGGATCACGGATAGAACCATCCTCTACAGTCCTCCACTCTACCAAGTGAGCTATCGAAGAGGGTGTACAGCACAGAAAGCAGGAGATCCTTTTGACAAGCCTGCAAAAAGGCAACAAGCAGGGTAAGGGAAAATCACTGTACCTGTGTTGTTGGCTCCCTTCGTCTCACGTGCCAAAAGTCTTCTCAAAACAAAACACACCTTCAAAATGAAAAATTACCTCTGGTCTAGAGGTCTTTTTTCTCTAGATAGACCAACAACAAAAAATTGCATAGATAGGGCGATTTTTCTCATTGACCTAAGGGAAGTTACAGTAGAGAACTGCTTGAACAAGCACATGTTCCAAGCAGGTATAGAACCAGCGACCTAAGGATCATGGATAGAACCATCCTCTACAGTCCTCCACTCTACCAAGTGAGCTATCGAAGAGGGTGTACAGCACAGAAAGCAGGAGATCCTTTTGACAAGCCTACAAAAAGGCAACAAGCAGGGTAAGGGAAAATCACCGTACCTGTGTTGTTGGCACACTTCATCTCACATGCAAAAAGTCTTCTCAAAAGTCTCAAAACACACCTTCAAAATGAAAAAATACATGTGGTCTAGAGGTCTTTTTTCTCTACATTGACCAACAACAAAACATTGTGTAGATAGGGCCATTTTTCTCATTGACCTAAGGGAAGTTAGAGTAGAGAACTGCTTGAACAAGCACATGTTCCAAGCAGGTATTGAACCAGCGACTTAAAGATCACGGATAGAACCATCCTCTACAGTCCTCCACTCTACCAAGTGAGCTATCGAAGAGGGTGTACAGCACAGAGAGCAGGAGATCCTTTTGTCAAGCCTACAAAAAGGAGCAAGCAGGGTAAGGGAAAATCACTGTACCTGTGTTTTTGGTGCACTTGATCTCACATGCCAAAAGTCTTCTAGGAACAAAACACACCTTCAAAATGAAAAATTACCTCTGGTGAAGAGGTCTTTTTTCTCTAGATAGACCCACAAAAAAACATTGCATAAAGAAAGCCCTAGATCTCATTGACCTAAGGTAAGTTAAAGTACAGAACTGCTTGAACAAGCACATGTTTCAAGCGGGAGTTGAACCAGCGACCGAAGGATCACAGACTGAACCATCCTCTACAGTCCTCCACTCTACCAAGTGAGCTATCGAAGAGGGTGTACTGCACAGAAAGCAGGAGATCCTTTTGACCAGCCTACGAAAAGGCAACAAGCAGAATAAGGGAAAATCACTGTACCTTTGTTGTTGGCTCACTTCATCTCACATAGAAAAATTCTTCTCAAAACAAAACACACCTTCAAAATAAAAAATTACCTCTGGTGTAGAGGTCTTTTTTCTCTAGATAGACCAAAAACAAAACATTGCATACAAAGGGCCATTGGATCCTATTGACCAAAGTTAAGCAACAGTACCGAACTGCTTGAACAAGCACATGTTTCGAGCGGGGGTTGAACCAGCGACCTAAGGATCACGGATAGAATCATCCTGTTCACTCCTCCACTCTACCAAGTGAGCTATCGAAGAGGGTGTATAGCACAGAAAGCAGGAGATCCTTTTGACAAGCCTACAAAAAGGCAACAAGCAGGGACAGGGAAAATAACTGTACCTGTGTTGTTGGCACACTTCATCTCACATGCCAAAAGTCTTCTCAAAAGTCACAAAACACACCTTCAAAATGAAAAATTACCTCTGGTCTAGAGGTCTTTTTTCTCTAGATAGACCAACAACAAAACATTGCATAAATTTGGCCATTGGATCTCATTGACCAAAGTTGAGCAACAATACAGAACTGCTAGAACAATCACATGTTTAGAGTAGGAGCTGAACCAGCGACCAGAGGGTCACGGATAGAACCATCCTCTACAGTCCCCCACCCTACCAAGTGAGCTATCGAAGAGGGTATACAGCACAGAAAGCAGGAGATCCTTTTGACAACCCTACAAAAAGGAACAAGCAGGGAAAGGGAAAATCACTGTACCTGTGTTGTTGGTGACTTCATCTCACATGCCAAAAGTCTTCTCAAAAGTCAAAAAACACACCTTCTAAATAAAAAATTACCTCTGGTCTAGAGGTCTTTTTTCTCTTGATAGACCAACAACAAAACATTGCATACAAAGGGCCATTGGATCTCATTGACAAAGGTTGAGCAACAATACAGAACTGCTTGAACAAGCACATGTTTCGAGTGGGAGTTGAACCAGCGACCTAAGGATCACGGATAGAACCATCCTCTACAGTCCTCCACTCTACCAAGTGAGCTATCGAAGAGGTTGTACAGCACAGAAAGCAGGAGATCCTTTTGACAAGCCGAAAAAAAGGTAACAAGCAGGTTAAGGGAAAATCACTGTACCTGTGTTGTTGGCTCCCTTCGTCTCAAATGCCAAAAGTCTTCTCAAAAGTAACAAAACACACCTTCAAAATGAAAAATAACCTCTGGTCTAGAGGTCTTTTTTCTCTAGATAGACCAACAACAACAAAACATTGCACAGATAGGGCCATTGGATCTCATTGACCAAAGTTGAGCAACAATACAGAACTGCTTGAACAAGCACATGTTTCGAGTGGGAGTTGAACCAGCGACCTAAGGATCACGGATAGAACCATCCTCTACAGTCCTCCACTCTACCAAGTGAGCTATCGAAGAGGGTGTACAGCACAGAAAGCAGGAGATCCTTTTGACAAGCCTACAAAAAGGCAACAAGCAGGGTAAGGGAAAATCACTGTACCTGTGTTGTTGGNATAACAAAAGATTGCATAAATAGGGCCATTGGATCTCATTGACCTAAGCTGAGCAACAGGACAGAACTGCAAGAACAAGCACAAGTTTCAAGCGGGAGTTGAACAAGCGACCTAAGGATCACGGATAGAACCATCCTCTACAGTCCTCCACTCTACCAAGTGAGCTATCGAAGAGGGTGTACAGCACAGAAAGCAGGAGATCCTTTTGACAAGCCTACAAAAAGGCAACAAGCAGGGTAAGGGAAAATCACTGTACCTGTGTTGTTGGTTCACTTCATCTCTCATGCCAAAAGTCTTCTCAAAAATCAAAAAACACACCTTCAAAATGAAAAATAACCTCTGGTCTAGAGGTCTTTTTTCTCTAGATAGACCAAGAATTAACATTGCACAGATAGGGCAATTGGATCTCATTGACCAAAGTTGAGCAACAGTACAGAACTGCTTGAACAAGCACATGTTTCGAGTGGGAGTTGCACCAGCGACCTAAGGTTCAGGGATAGAATCATCCTGTTCACTCCTCCACTCTACCAAGTGAGCTATCGAAGAGGGTGTACAGCACAGAAAGCAGGAGATCCTTTTGACAAGCCTACAAAAAGGAACAAGCAGGGAAAGGGAAAATCACTGTACCTGTGTTGTTGGTGACTTCATCTCACATGCCAAAAGTCTTCTCAAAAGTCAAAAAACACACCTTCTAAATGAAAAGTTACCTCTGGTCTAGAGGTCTTTTTTCTCTGGATAGACCAACAACAAAACATTGCATACATAGGGAAATTGGATCTCATTGACCAAAGCTGAGCAACAGTACAAAACTGCTGGAACAATCACATGTTTAGAGTGGGAGTTGAACCAGCGACCCAAGGATCACAGATAGAACCATCCTATACAGTCCTCCACTCTACCAAGTGAGCTATCGAAGAAGGTGTACAGCACAGAAAGCAGGAGATCCTTTTGACAAGCCTACAAAAAGGCAACAAGCAGGGAAAGGGAAAATCACTGTACCTGTGTTGTTGGTTACTTCATCTCACATGCCAAAAGTCTTCTCAAAAGTCACAAAACACACCTTCTAAATGAAAAATTACCTCTGGTCTAGAGGTCTTTTTTCTCTAGATAGACCAACAACAAAACATTGCACTGATAGGGCAATTGGATCTCATTGACCAAAGTTCAGCAACAGTACAGAACTGCTTGAACAAGCACATGTTTCGAGTGGGAGTTGAACCAGCGACCTAAGGATCACGGATAGAATCATCCTGTTCACTCCTCCACTCTAACAAGTGAGCTATCGAAGAGGGTGTACAGCACAGAAAGCAGGAGATCCTTTTGACAAGCCTACAAAAAGGCAATGACCAGGGTAAGGGAAAATCACTGTACTTGTGTTGTTGGCACACTTGATCTCACATGCCAAAAGTCTTCTAAAAACAAAACACACCTTCAAAATGAAGAATTACCTCTGGTCTAGAGGTCTTTTTTCTCTAGATAGACCAACAACAAAACATTGCATACAAAGGGCCATTGGATCTCACTGACAAAAGTTTTGCAACAATACAGAACTGCTTGAACAAGCACATGTTTCGAGTGGGAGTTGAACCAGCGACCCAAGGATCACGGATAGAACCATCCTCTACAGTCCTCCACTCTACCAAGTGAGCTATCGAAGAGGTTGTACAGCACAGAAAGCAGGAGATCCTTTTGACAAGCCGAAAAAAAGGTAACAAGCAGGTTAAGGGAAAATAACTGTACCTGTGTTGTTGGCACACTTCATCTCACATGCCAAAAGTCTTCTCAGAAGTCACAAAACACACCTTCTAAATGAAAAATTACCTCTGGTCTAGAGGTCTTTATTCTCTAGATAGACCAACAACAAAACATTGCACAGATAGGGCAATTGGATCTCATTGACAAAGGTTGAGCAAGAATACAGAACTGCTTGAACAAGCACATGTTTAGAGCGGGAGTTGAACCAGCGACCTAACGATCACAGAGTGAGCTATCGAAGAGGGTGTACAGCACAGAAAGCAGGAGATCCTTTTGACAAGCCTACAAAAAGGCAACAAGCAGGGTAAGGGAAAATAACTGTACCTGTGATGTTGGCACACTTCATCTCACATGCCAAAAGTCTTCTCAGAAGTCACAAAACACACCTTCTAAATGAAGAATTACCTCTGGTCTAGAGGTCTTTTTTCTCTAGATAGACCAACAACAAAACATTGCACAGATAGGGCAATTGGATCTCATTGACCAAAGTTGAGCAAGAATACAGAACTGCTTGAACAAGCACATGTTTCGAGTGGGAGTTGAACCAGCGACCTAAGGATCACGGATAGAACCATCCTCTACAGTCCTCCACTCTACCAAGTGAGCTATTGAAGAGGGTCTACAGCACAGAAAGCAGGAGATCCTTTTGACAAGCCTACAAAAAGGCACCAAGCAGGGTATGGGAAAATCAGTGTTCCTGTGTTGTTGGCACACTTCATCTCACATGCCAAAAGTCTTCTCAGAAGTCACAAAACACACCTTCAAAATGAAAAATTACCTCTGGTCTAGAGGTCTTTTTTCTCTAGATAGACCAACAACAAAACATTGCACAGATAGGGCAATTGGATCTCATTGACCAAAGTTGAGCAACAATACAGAACTGCTTGAACAAGCACATGTTTCGAGTGGGAGTTGAACCAGCGACCTAAGGATCACGGATAGAACCATCCTCTACAGTCCTCCACTCAACCAAGTGAGCTATCGAAGAGGGTGTATAGCACAGAAAGCAGGAGATCCTTTTGACAAGCCTACAAAAAGGCAACAAGCAGGGTAAGGGAAAATCACTGTACCTGTGTTGTTGGTTCACTTCATCTCACATGCCAAAAGTCTTCTCAAAAGTCAAAAAACACACCTTCTAAATGAAAAATTACCTCTGGTCTAGAGGTCTTTTTTCTCTAGATAGACCAACAACAAAACATTGCATACATAGGGAAATTGGATCTCATTGACCAAAGCTGAGCAACAGTACAAAACTGCTGGAACATTCACATGTTTAGAGTGGGAGTTGAACCAGCGACCCAAGGATCACAGATAGAACCATCCTCTACAGTCCTCCACTCTACCAAGTGAGCTATCGAAGAAGGTGTACAGCACAGAAAGCAGGAGATCCTTTTGAAGAGCCTACAAAAAGGCACCAAGCAGGGTAAGGGAAAATCACTGTACCTGTGATGTTGGTTTCTTCATCACACATGCCAAAAGTCTTCTCAAAAGTCACAAAACACACCTTCAAAATGAAAAATTACCTCTGGTCTAGAGGTCTTTTTTCTCTAGATAGACCAACAACAAAACATTGCACTGATAGGGCAATTGGATCTCATTGACCAAAGTTCAGCAACAGTACAGAACTGCTTGAACAAGCACATGTTTAGAGCGGGAGTTGAACCAGCGACCTAACGATCACGGATAGAATCATCCTGTACATTCCTCCACTCTACCAAGTGAGCTATCGAAGAGGGTGTACAGCACAGAAAGCAGGAGATCCTTTTGACAAGCCTACAAAAAGGCACCGAGCAGGGTAGGGGAAATCACTGTACCTGTGTTGTTGGCTCACTTCATCTCACATGCCAAAAGTCTTCTCAAAAGTCACAAAACACACCTTCCAAATGAAAAATTACCTCTGGTCTAGAGGTCTTTTTTCTCTAGATAGACCAACAACAAAACATTGCACTGATAGGGCAATTGGATCTCATTGACCAAAGTTCAGCAACAGTACAGAACTGCTTGAACAAGCACATGTTTAGAGCGGGAGTTGAACCAGCGACCTAACGATCACGGATAGAATCATCCTGTACATTCCTCCACTCTACCAAGTGAGCTATCGAAGAGGGTGTACAGCACAGAAAGCAGGAGATCCTTTTGACAAGCCTACAAAAAGGCANAAATTACCTCTGGTCTAGAGGTCTTTTTTCTCTAGATAGACCAACAACAAAACATTGCACTGATAGGGCAATTGGATCTCATTGACCAAAGTTCAGCAACAGTACAGAACTGCTTGAACAAGCACATGTTTAGAGCGGGAGTTGAACCAGCGACCTAACGATCACGGATAGAATCATCCTGTACATTCCTCCACTCTACCAAGTGAGCTATCGAAGAGGGTGTACAGCACAGAAAGCAGGAGATCCTTTTGACAAGCCTACAAAAAGGCACCGAGCAGGGTAGGGGAAATCACTGTACCTGTGTTGTTGGCTCACTTCATCTCACATGCCAAAAGTCTTCTCAGAAGTCACAAAACACACCTTCAAAATGAAAAATTACCTCTGGTCTAGAGGTCTTTTTTCTCTAGATAGACCAAAAACAAAACATTGCATACATAGGGCCATTGTATTCTATTGACCAAAGTTAAGCAACAGTACAGAACTGGTTGAACAAGCACATGTTTCAAGCGGGAGTTGAACCAGCGACCCAAGGATCACGGATAGAACCATCCTCTACAGTCCTCCACTCTACCAAGTGAGCTATCGAAAGGGTGTACAGCACAGAAAGCAGGAGATCCTTTTGACAAGCCTACAAAAAGGCAACAAGCAGGGCAAGGGAAAATCATTGTACCTGTGGTGTTGGTTCACTTAATCTCTCATGCCAAAAGTCTTCTCAAAAGTCACAAAATACACCTTCAAAATGAAGAATTACCTCTGGTCTAGAGGTCTTTTTTCTCTAGATAGACCAACAACAAAACATTGCATACATAGGGCCATTGGATTCTATTGACCAAAGTTAAGCAACAGTACAGAACTGGTTGAACAAGCACATGTTTCAAGCGGGAGTTGAACCAGCGACCCAAGGATCACGGATAGAACCATCCTCTACAGTCCTCCACTCTACCAAGTGAGCTATCGAAGAGGGTGTACAGCACAGAAAGCAGGAGATCCTTTTGACAAGCCTACATAAAGGCAACAAGCAGGGTAAGGGAAAATCACTGTACCTGTGTTGTTGGCGGACTTCATCTCACATGCCAAAAGTCTTCTACAAACAAAACACACCTTCAAAATGAAGAATTACCTCTGGTCTAGAGGTCTTTTTTCTCTAGATAGACCAACAACAAAACATTGCACAGATAGGGCAATTGGATCTCATTGACCAAAGTTGAGCAACAATACAGAACTGCTTGAACAAGCACATGCTACGAGCGGGAGTTGAACCAGCGACCTAAGGATCACGGATAGAACCATCCTCTACAGTCCTCCACTCTACCAAGTGAGCTATCGAAGAGGGTGTACAGCACAGAAAGCAGGAGATCCTTTTGACAAGCCAACATAAAGGCAACAAGCAGGGCAAGGGAAAATCACTGTACCTGTGTTGTTGGTTCACTTAATCTCTCATGCCAAAAGTCTTCTCAAAAGTCACAAAACACACCTTCAAAATGAAGAATTACCTCTGGTCTAGAGGTCTTTTTTCTCTAGATAGACCAAAAACAAAACATTGCATACATAGGGCCATTNAAGGATCACGGATAGAACCATCCTCTACAGTCCTCCACTCTACCAAGTGAGCTATCGAAGAGGGTGTACAGCACAGAAAGCAGGAGATCCTTTTGACAAGCCTACAAAAAGGAGCAAGCAGGGTAAGGGAAAATCACTGTACCTGTGTTGTTGGCGCACTTGATCTCTCATGCCAAAAGTCTTCTCAAAACAAAACACACCTTCAAAATGAAGAATTACCACTGGTCTAGAGGTCTTTTTTCTCTAGATAGACCAACAACAAAACATTGCATACATAGGGCCATTTGATCTCATTGACCAAAGTTAAGTAACAGTACAGAACTGCTTGAACAAGCACGTTTCAAGCGGGAGTTGAACCAGCGACCCAAGGATTACTGATAGAACCATCCTCTACAGTCCTCCACTCTACCAAGTGAGCTATCGAAGAGGGAGTACAGCACAGAAAGCAGGAGATCCTTTTGACAAGCCTACATAAATTTAACAAGCAGGGCAAGGGAAAATCACTGTACCTGTGTTGTTGGTTCACTTAATCTCTCATGCCAAAAGTCTTCTCAAAAGTAAAAAAAAACACACCTTCAAAATGAAAAATTACCTCTGGTCTAGAGGTCTTTTTTCTCTAGATAGACCAAAAACAAAACATTGCACAGATAGGGCAATTGGATCTCATTGACCAAAGTTAAGCAACAGTACAGAACTGGTTGAACAAGCACATGTTTCAAGCGGGAGTTGAACCAGCGACCTAAGGATTACTGATAGAACCATCCTCTACAGTCCTCCACTCTACCAAGTGAGCTATCGAAGAGGGTGTACAGCACAGAAAGCAGGAGATCCTTTTGACAAGCCTACATAAAGGCAACAAGCAGGGTAAGGGAAAATCACTGTACCTGTGTTGTTGGCGCACTTCATCTCACATGCCAAAAGTCTTCTACAAACAAAACACACCTTCAAAATGAAGAATTACCTCTGGTCTAGAGGTCTTTTTTCTCTAGATAGACCAACAACAAAACATTGCACAGATAGGGCAATTGGATCTCATTGACCAAAGTTGAGCAACAACACAGAACTGCTTGAACAAGCACATGCTACGAGCGGGAGTTGAACCAGCGACCTAAGGATCACGGATAGAACCATCCTCTACAGTCCTCTACTCTACCAAGTGAGCTATCGAAGAGGGTGTACAGCACAGAAAGAAGGAGATCCTTTTGACAAGCCTACATAAAGGCAACAAGCAGGGCAAGGGAAAATCACTGTACCTGTGTTGTTGGTTCACTTAATCTCTCATGCCAAAAGTCTTCTCAAAACAAAACACACCTTCAAAATGAAGAATTACCTCTGGTCTAGAGGTCTTTTTTCTCTAGATAGACCAAAAACAAAACATTGCATACATAGGGCCATTGGATTCTATTGACCAAAGTTAAGCAACACTACAGAACTGCTTGAACAAGGACATGTTTCAAGCAGGAGTTGAACCAGAGACCCAAGGATCACGGATAGAACCATCCTCTACAGTCCTCCACTCTACCAAGTGAGCTATCGAAGAGGGTGTGAAGCAGAGAAAGCAGAAGATCCTTTTGACAAGCCTACATAAAGGCAACAAGCAGGGCATGGGAAAATCACTGTACCTGTGTTGTTGGTTCACTTAATCTCTCATGCCAAAAGTCTTCTCAAAAGTCACAAAACACACCTTCAAAATGAAAATAACCTCTGGTCTAGAGGTCTTTTTTCTCTAGATAGACCAAAAACAAAACATTGCATAAAAAGGGCCATTGGATCCTATTGACCAAAGTTAAGCAACAGTACAGAACTGCTTGAACAAGCACATGTTTCGAGCGGGAGTTGAACCAGCGACCTAAGGATCACAGACTGAACCATCCTCTACAGTCCTCCACTCTACCAAGTGAGCTATCGAAGAGGGTGTACAGCACAGATGGCAGGAGATCCTTTTGACAAGCCTACAAAAAGGCAACAAGCAGGGTAAGGGAAAATCACTGTACCTGTGTTGTTGGCGCACTTCATCTCACATGCCAAAAGTCTTCCAAAAACAAAACACACCTTCAAAATGAAGAATTACCTCTGGTCTAGAGGTCTTTTTTCTCTAGATAGACCAACAACAAAACATTGCACAGATAGGGCAATTGGATCTCATTGACCAAAGCTGAGCAAAAGTACAGAACTGCTTGAACAAGCACATGTTTCAAGCGGGAGTTGAACCAGCGACCTAAGGATCACGGATAGAACCATCCTCTACAGTCCTCCACTCTACCAAGTGAGCTATCGAAGAGGGTGTACAGCACAGAAAGCAGGAGATCCTTTTGACAAGCCTACATAAAGGCAACAAGCAGGGCAAGGGGAAATCACTGTACCTGTGTTGTTGGTTCACTTAATCTCTCATGCCAAAAGTCTTCTCAAAAGTCACAAAACACACCTTCAAAAGGAAGAATTACCTCTGGTCTAGAGGTCTTTTTTCTCTAGACAGACCAAAAACAAAACATTGCATACATAGGGCCATTGGATTCTATCGACCAAAGTTAAGCAACAGTACAGAACTGCTTGAACAAGCACGTTTCAAGCGGGAGTTGAACCAGCGACCTAAGGATCACGGATAGAACCATCCTCTACAGTCCTCCACTCTACCAAGTGAGCTATCGAAGAGGGTGTACAGCTCAGAAAGCAGGAGATCCTTTTGACAAGCCTACAAAAAGAAGCAAGCAGGGTAAGGGCTTATCACTGTACCTGTGTTGTTGGTTCACTTAAATTCTCATGCCAAAAGTCTTCTCAAAAGTCACAAAACACACCTTCAAAATGAAGAATTACCTCTGGTCTAGAGGTCTTTTTTCTCTAGATAGACCAAAAACAAAACATTGCATACATAGGGCCACTGGATTCTATTGACCAAAGTTAAGAAACAGTACAGAACTGCTTGAACAAGCACATGTTTCAAGCGGGAGTTGAACCAGGGACCTAGGGATCACGGATAGCACCATCCTCTACAGTCCTCCACTCTACCAAGTGAGCTATCGAAGAGGGTGTACAGCACAGAAAGCAGGAGATCCTTTTGACAAGCCTACAAAAAGGCAACAAGCAGGGTAAGGGAAAATCACTGTACCTGTGTTGTTGGCACACTTCATCTCACATGCCAAAAGTCTTCTCAGAAGTCACAAAATACACCTTCAAAATGAAAAATCACCTCTGGTCTAGAGGTCTTTTTTCTCTAGATAGACCAAGAACTAAACATTGCACAGATAGGGCAATTGGATCTCATTGACCAAAGTTCAGCAACAGTACAGAACTGCTTGAACAAGAACATGTTTCAAGCGGGAGTTGAACCAGCGACCTAGGGATCACGGATA
>RPOG01004380.1:10825-23883 GCA_008086565.1 Thalassoma bifasciatum | reverse complement strand
GATAGAACCATCCTCTACAGTCCTCCACTCTACCAAGTGAGCTATCGAAGAGGGTGTACAGCACAGAAAGCAGGAGATCCTTTTGACAAGCCAACATAAAGGCAACAAGCAGGGCAAGGGAAAATCACTGTACCTGTGTTGTTGGTTCACTTAATCTCTCATGCCAAAAGTCTTCTCAAAAGTCACAAAACACACCTTCAAAATGAAGAATTACCTCTGGTCTAGAGGTCTTTTTTCTCTAGATAGACAAAAACAAAACATTGCATACATAGGGCCATTGGATTCTATTGACCAAAGTTAAGCAACAGTACAGAACTGGTTGAACAAGCACATGTTTCAAGCGGGAGTTGAACCAGCGACCAAAGGATCACGGATAGAACCATCCTCTACAATCCTCCACTCTACCAAGTGAGCTATCGAAAGGGTGTACAGCACAGAAAGCAGGAGATCCTTTTAGCAAGCCTACGAAAAGGCAACAAGCAGGGCAAGGGAAAATCATTGTACCTGTGGTGTTGGTTCACTTAATCTCTCATGCCAAAAGTCTTCTCAAAAGTCACAAAACACACCTTCAAAATGAAGAATTACCTCTGGTCTAGAGGTCTTTTTTCTCTAGATAGACCAACAACAAAACATTGCATACATCGGGCCATTGGATTCTATTGACCAAAGTTAAGCAACAGAACAGAACTGCTTGAACAAGCACGTTTCAAGCGGGAGTTGAACCAGCGACCCAAGGATCACGGATAGAACCATCCTCTACAGTCCTCCACTCTACCAAGTGAGCTATCGAAGAGGGTGTACAGCACAGAAAGCAGGAGATCCTTTTGACAAGCCTACATAAAGGCAACAAGCAGGGCAAGGGAAAATCACTGTACCTGTGTTGTTGGTTCACTTAATCTCTCATGCCAAAAGTCTTCTCAAAAGTCACAAAACACACCTTCAAAATGAAGAATTACCTCTGGTCTAGAGGTCTTTTTTCCCTAGATAGACCAAAAACAAAACATTGCATACAAAGGGCCATTGGATTCTATTGACCAAAGTTAAGCAACAGTACAGAACTGGTTGAACAAGAACATGTTTCGAGCGGGAGTTGAACCAGCGACCTAAGGATCACATACTGAACCATCCTCTACAGACCTCCAGTCTACCAAGTGAGCTATCGAAGCGGGTGTACAGCACAGAAAGCAGGAGATCCCTTTGACAAGCCTACATAAAGGCAACAAGCAGGGCAAGGGAAAAACACTGTACCTGTGTTGTTGGTTCACTTAATCTCTCATGCCAAAAGTCTTCTCAAAAGTCACAAAACACACCTTCAAAATGAAGAATTACCTCTGGTCTAGAGGTCTTTTTTCTCTAGATAGACCAAAAAACAAAACATTGCACAGATAGGGCAATTGGATCTCATTGACCAAAGTTCAGCAACAGTACAGAACTGCTTGAACAAGCACATGTTTCGAGCGGGAGTTGAACCAGCGACCTAAGGATCACGGATAGAACCATCCTCTACAGTCCTCCACTCTACCAAGTGAGCTATCGAAGAGGGTGTACAGCACAGAAAGCAGGTGATCCTTTTGACAAGCCTACATAAAGGCAACAAGCAGGGCAAGGGGAAATCACTGTACCTGTGTTGTTGGTTCACTTAATCTCTCATGCCAAAAGTCTTCTCAAAGGTCACAAAACACACCTTCAAAATGAAGAATTACCTCTGGTCTAGAGGTCTTTTTTCTCTAGATAGACCAACAACAAAACATTGCATAATTAGGGCAATTGGATCTCATTGACCAAAGTTGAGCAACAATACAGAACTGCTTGAACAAGCACAAGCTACGAGCGGGAGATGAACCAGAGACCAAAGGATCACGGAGAGAACCATCCTCTACAGTCCTCCACTCTACCAAGTGAGCTATCGAAGAGGGTGTACAGCACAGAAAGCAGGAGATCCTTTTGACAAGCCTACATAAAGGCAACAAGCAGGGCAAGGGAAAATCACTGTACCTGTGTTGTTGGTTCACTTAATCTCTCATGCCAAAAGTCTTCTCAAAAGTCACAAAACACACCTTCAAAATGAAGAATTACCTCTGGTCTAGAGGTCTTTTTTCTCTAGATAGACCATAAAACAAAACATTGCATACATAGGGCCATTGGATTCTATCGACCAAAGTTAAGCAACAGTACAGAACTGCTTGAACAAGCACGTTTCAAGCGGGAGTTGAACCAGCCACCCAAGGATCATGGATAGAACCATCCTCTACAGTCCTCCACTCTACCAAGTGAGCTATCGAAGAGGGTGTACAGCACAGAAAGCAGGAGATCCTTATGACAAGCCTACAAAAAGGCAACAAGCAGGGTAAGGGAAAATCACTGTACCTGTGTTGTTGGCACACTTGATCTCACATGCCAAAAGTCTTCTCAAAACAAAACACACCTTCAAAATGAAAAATTACCTCTGGTCTAGAGGTCTTTTTTCTCTAGATAGACCAACAACAAAACATTGCATACATAGGGCCATTTGATCTCATTGACCAAAGTTGAGCAACAGAACAGAACTGCTTGAACAAGCACGTTTCAAGCGGGAGTTGAACCAGCGACCCAAGGATCACGGATAGAACCATCCTCTACAGTCCTCCACTCTACCAAGTGAGCTATCGAAGAGGGTATACAGAACAGAAAGCAGGAGATCCTTTTGACAAGCCTACATAAAGGCAAGAAGCAGGGCAAGGGAAAATCACTGTACCTGTGTTGTTGGCGCACTTCATCTCACATGCCAAAAGTCTTCTAAAAACAAAACACACCTTCAAAATGAAAAATCACCTCTGGTCTAGAGGTCTTTTTTCTCTAGATAGACCAAGAACAAAACATTGCACAGATAGGGCAAATGGATCTCATTGACCAAAGTTCAGCAACAGTATAGAACTGCATGAACAAGAACATGTTTCAAGCGGGAGTTGAACCAGCGACCTAGGGATCACGGATACCACCATCCTCTACAGTCCTCCACTCTACCAAGTGAGCTATCGAAGAGGGTGTACAGCACAGAAAACAGGAGATCCTTTTGACAAGCCTACAAAAAGGCAACAAGCAGGGTAAGGGAAAATCACTGTACCTGTGTTGTTGGCGCACTTCATCTCACATGCCAAAAGTCTTCTAAAAACAAAACACACCTTCAAAATGAAAAATAACCTCTGGTCTGGAGGTCTTTTTTCTCTAGATAGACCAACAACAAAACATTGCACAGATAGGGCAATTGGATCTGATTTACCAAAGTTGAGCAACAATACAGAACTGCTTGAACAAGCACGTTTCAAGCGGGAGTTGAACCAGCGACCCAAGGATCACGGATAGAACCATCCTCTACAGTCCTCCACTCTACCAAGTGAGCTATCGAAGAGGGTGTACAGCACAGAAAGCAGGAGATCCTTTTGACAAGCCTACAAAAAGGCAACAAGCAGGGTAAGGGAAAATCACTGTACCTGTGTTGTTGGCGCACTTCATCTCACATGCCAAAAGTCTTCTAAAAACAAAACACACCTTCAAAATGAAGAATTACCTCTGGTCTAGAGGTCTTTTTTCTCTAGATAGACCAAAAACAAAACATTGCATACATAGGGCCATTGGATTCTATTGACCAAAGTGAAGCAACAGTACAGAACTGCTTGAACAAGCACATGCTACGAGCGGGAGTTGAACCAGTGACCTAAGGATCACAGACTGATCCATCCTCTACAGTCCTCCACTCTACCAAGTGAGCTATCGAAGAGGGTGTACAGCACAGAAAGCAGGAGATCCTTTTGACAAGCCTACAAAAAGGCAACAAGCAGGGTAAGGGAAAATCACTGTACATGTGTTGTTGGCACACTTCATCTCACATGCCAAAAGTCTTCTCAGAAGTCACAAAACACACCTTCAAAATGAAGAATTACCTCTGGTCTAGAGGTCTTTTTTCTCTAGATAGACCAAGAACAAAACATTGCACAGATAGGGCAATATGATCTCATTGACCAAAGTTCAGCAACAGTATAGAACTGCATGAACAAGAACATGTTTCAAGCGGGAGTTGAACCAGCGACCTAGGGATCACGGATACCACCATCCTCTACAGTCCTCCACTCTACCAAGTGAGCTATCGAAGAGGGTGTACAGCACAGAAAACAGGAGATCCTTTTGACAAGCCTACAAAAAGGCAACAAGCAGGGTAAGGGAAAATCACTGTACCTGTGTTGTTGGCGCACTTCATCTCACATGCCAAAAGTCTTCTAAAAACAAAACACACCTTCAAAATGAAAAATAACCTCTGGTCTGGAGGTCTTTTTTCTCTAGATAGACCAACAACAAAACATTGCACAGATAGGGCAATTGGATCTGATTTACCAAAGTTGAGCAACAATACAGAACTGCTTGAACAAGCACGTTTCAAGCGGGAGTTGAACCAGCGACCCAAGGATCACGGATTGAACCATCCTCTACAGTCCTCCACTCTACCAAGTGAGCTATCGAAAGGGTGTACAGCACAGAAAGCAGGAGATCCTTTTGACAAGCCTACAAAAAGGCAACAAGCAGGGCAAGGGAAAATCACTGTACCTGTGTTGTTGGCGCACTTCATCTCACATGCCAAAAGTCTTCTAAAAACAAAACACACCTTCAAAATGAAGAATTACCTCTGGTCTAGAGGTCTTTTTTCTCGAGATAGACCAAAAACAAAACATTGCACAGATAGGGCCATTGAATTCTATTGACCAAAGTTGAGCAACAGAAAGGAACTGCTTGAACAAGCACATGTTTCAAGCGGGAGTTGAACCAGCGACCAAAGATCACGGATAGAACCATCCTCTACAGTCCTCCACTCTACCAAGTGAGCTATCGAAAGGGTGTACAGCACAGAAAGCAGGAGATCCTTTTGACAAGCCTACAAAAAGGCAACAAGCAGGGCAAGGGAAAATCATTGTACCTGTGGTGTTGGTTCACTTAATCTCTCATGCCAAAAGTCTTCTCAAAAGTCACAAAACACACCTTCAAAATGAAGAATTACCTCTGGTCTAGACGTCTTTTTTCTCTAGATAGACCAACAACAAAACATTGCATACATAGGGCCATTGGATTCTATTGACCAAAGTTAAGCAACAGTACAGAACTGGTTGAACAAGCACATGTTTCAAGCGGGAGTTGAACCAGCGACCCAAGGATCACGGATAGAACCATCCTCTACAGTCCTCCACTCTACCAAGTGAGCTATCGAAGAGGGTCTACAGCACAGAAAGCAGGAGATCCTTTTGACAAGCCTACATAAAGGCAACAAGCAGGGTAAGGGAAAATCACTGTACCTGTGTTGTTGGCGCACTTCATCTCACATGCCAAAAGTCTTCTAAAAACAAAACACACCTTCAAAATGAAAAATTACCTCTGGTCTAGAGGTCTTTTTTCTCTAGATAGACCAACAACAAAACATTGCATACATAGGGCCATTGGATTCTATTGACCAAAGTTAAGCAACAGAACAGAACTGCTTGAACAAGCACGTTTCAAGCGGGAGTTGAACCAGCGACCCAAGGATCACGGACTGATCCATCCTCTACAGTCCTCCACTCTACCAAGTGAGATATCGAAGAGGGTGTACAGCACAGAAAGCAGGAGATCCTTTTGACAAGCCTACATAAAGGCAAGAAGCAGGGCAAGGGAAAATCACTGTACCTGTGTTGTTGGTTCACTTAATCTCTCATGCCAAAAGTCTTCTCAAAAGTCACAAAACACACTTTCAAAATGAAGAATTACCTCTGGTCTAGAGGTCTTTTTTCTCTAGATAGACCAAAAACAAAACATTGCATAGATAGGGCCATTGGATCCTTTTGACCAAAGTTAAGCAACAGTACAGAACTGCTTGAACAAGAACATGTTTCGAGCGGGAGTTGAACCAGCGACCTAAGGATCACATACTGAACCATCCTCTACAGTCCTCCACTCTACCAAGTGAGCTATCGAAGCGGGTGTACAGCACAGAAAGAAGGAGATCCTTTTGACAAGCCTACAAAAAGGCAACAAGCAGGGTAAGGGAAAATCACTGTACCTGTGTTGTTGGCGCACTTCATCTCACATGCCAAAAGTCTTCTAAAAACAAAACACACCTTCAAAATGAAAAATTACCTCTGGTCTAGAGGTCTTTTTTCTCTAGATAGACCAACAACAAAACATTGCACAGATAGGGCAATTGGATCTCATTGACCAAAGTTGAGCAACAATACAGAACTGCTTGAACAAGCACATGCTACGAGCTGGAGTTGAACCAGCGACCCAAGGATCACGGATAGAACCATCCTCTACAGTCCTCCACTCTACCAAGTGAGCTATCGAAGAGGGTGTACAGCACAGAAAGCAGGAGATCCTTTTGACAAGCCTACAAAAAGGCAACAAGCAGGGTAAGGGAAAATCACTGTACATGTGTTGTTGGCACACTTCATCTCACATGCCAAAAGTCTTCTCAGAAGTCACAAAACACACCTTCAAAATGAAGAATTACCTCTGGTCTAGAGGTCTTTTTTCTCTAGATAGACCAAGAACAAAACATTGCACAGATAGGGCAATTGGATCTCATTGACCAAAGTTCAGCAACAGTACAGAACTGCTTGAACAAGCACGTTTCAAGCGGGAGTTGAACCAGCGACCCAAGGATTACTGATAGAACCATCCTCTACAGTCCTCCACTCTACCAAGTGAGCTATCGAAGAGGGTGTACAGCACAGAAAGCAGGAGATCCTTTTGACAAGCCTACAAAAAGGCAACAAGCAGGGTAAGGGAAAATCACTGTACCTGTGTTGTTGGNACACACCTTCAAAATGAAGAATTACCTCTGGTCTAGAGGTCTTTTTTCTCTAGATAGACCAAGAACAAAACATTGCACAGATAGGGCAATTGGATCTCATTGACCAAAGTTCAGCAACAGTACAGAACTGCTTGAACAAGCACGTTTCAAGCGGGAGTTGAACCAGCGACCCAAGGATTACTGATAGAACCATCCTCTACAGTCCTCCACTCTACCAAGTGAGCTATCGAAGAGGGTGTACAGCACAGAAAGCAGGAGATCCTTTTGACAAGCCTACAAAAAGGCAACAAGCAGGGTAAGGGAAAATCACTGTACCTGTGTTGTTGGTTCACTTAATCTCTCATGCCAAAAGTCTTCTCAAAACAAAACACACCTTCAAAATGAAAAATTACCTCTGGTCTAGAGGTCTTTTTTCTCTAGATAGACCAACAACAAAACATTGCATACATAGGGCCATTTGATCTCATTGACCAAAGTTAAGAAACAGTACAGAACTGCTTGAACAAGCACGTTTCAAGCGGGAGTTGAACCAGCGACCCAAGGATTACTGATAGAACCATCCTCTACAGTCCTCCACTCTACCAAGTGAGCTATCGAAGAGGGTGTACAGCACAGAAAGCAGGAGATCCTTTTGACAAGCCTACATTAAGGCAACAAGCAGGGCAAGGGAAAATCACTGTACCTGTGTTGTTGGTGCACTTCATCTCACATGCCAAAAGTCTTCTACAAACAAAACACACCTTCAAAATGAAAAATTACCTCTGGTCTAGAGGTCTTTTTTCTCTAGATAGACCAACAACAAAACATTGCACAGATAGGGCAATTGGATCTCATTGACCAAAGTTGAGCAACAATACAGAACTGCTTGAACAAGCACATGCTACGACAAGAGTTGAACCAGCGACCCAAGGATCACGGATAGAACCATCCTCTACAGTCCTCCACTCTACCAAGTGAGCTATCGAAGAGGGTGTAAAGCACAGAAAGCAGGAGATCCTTTTGACAAGCCTACAAAAAGGCAACAAGCAGGGTAAGGGAAAATCACTGTACATGTGTTGTTGGCACACTTCATCTCACATGCCAAAAGTCTTCTCAGAAGTCACAAAACACACCTTCAAAATGAAGAATTACCTCTGGTCTAAAGGTCTTTTTTCTCTAGATAGACCAAGAACAAAACATTGCACAGATAGGACAATTGGATCTCATTGACCAAAGTTCAGCAACAGTACAGAACTGCTTGAACAAGCACGTTTCAAGCGGGAGTTGAACCAGCGACCCAAGGATTACTGATAGAACCATCCTCTACAGTCCTCCACTCTACCAAGTGAGCTATCGAAGAGGGTGTACAGCACAGAAAGCAGGAGATCCTTTTGACAAGCCTACAAAAAGGCAACAAGCAGGGTAAGGGAAAATCACTGTACCTGTGTTGTTGGTTCACTTAATCTCTCATGCCAAAAGTCTTCTCAAAACAAAACACACCTTCAAAATGAAAAATTACCTCTGGTCTAGAGGTCTTTTTTCTCTAGATAGACCAACAACAAAACATTGCATACATAGGGCCATTTGATCTCATTGACCAAAGTTAAGAAACAGTACAGAACTGCTTGAACAAGCACGTTTCAAGCGGGAGTTGAACCAGCGACCCAAGGATTACTGATAGAACCATCCTCTACAGTCCTCCACTCTACCAAGTGAGCTATCGAAGAGGGTGTACAGCACAGAAAGCAGGAGATCCTTTTGACAAGCCTACATTAAGGCAACAAGCAGGGTAAGGGAAAATCACTGTACCTGTGTTGTTGGTGCACTTCATCTCACATGCCAAAAGTCTTCTACAAACAAAACACACCTTCAAAATGAAAAATTACCTCTGGTCTAGACGTCTTTTTTCTCTAGATAGACCAACAACAAAACATTGCACAGATAGGGCAATTGGATCTTATTGACCAAAGTTGAGCAACAACACAGAACTGCTTGAACAAGCACATGCTACGAGCGGGAGTTGAACCAGCGACCTAAGGATCACGGATAGAACCATCCTCTACAGTCCTCTACTCTACCAAGTGAGCTATCGAAGAGGGTGTACAGCACAGAAAGCAGGAGATCCTTTTGACAAGCCTACATAAAGGCAACAAGCAGGGCAAGGGAAAATCACTGTACCTGTGTTGTTGGTTCACTTAATCTCTCATGCCAAAAGTCTTCTCAAAACAAAACACACCTTCAAAATGAAGAATTACCTCTGGTCTAGAGGTCTTTTTTCTCTAGATAGACCAACAACAAAACATTGCACAGATAGGGCAATTGGATCTCATTGACCAAAGTTGAGCAACAATACAGAACTGCTTGAACAAGCACATGCTACGAGCGGGAGTTGAACCAGAGACCTAAGGATCACGGATAGAACCATCCTCTACAGTCCTCCACTCTACCAAGTGAGCTATCGAAGAGGGTGTACAGCACAGAAAGCAGGAGATCCTAAACTGTTCGGATGTATTTCCGTTGTTCGTCCCGTTCCCTTTTAGTGACATGGACACAACAACCAAGTGAATTAGAGAGTACGGTTTTCAGAAGAGTTTTCAGACAAAACACACCTTCAAAATGAAGAATTACCTCTGGTCTAGAGGTCTTTTTTCTCTAGATAGACCAAAAACAAAACATTGCATACATAGGGCCATTTGATCTCATTGACCAAAGTTAAGTAACAGTACAGAACTGCTTGAACAAGCACGTTTCAAGCAGGAGTTGAACAAGCGACCCAAGGATTACTGATAGAACCATCCTCTACAGTCCTCCACTCTACCAAGTGAGCTATCGAAGAGGGTTTACAGCACAGAAAGCAGGAGATCCTTTTGACAAGCCTACATAAATTTAACAAGCAGGGCAAGGGAAAATCACTGTACCTGTGTTGTTGGTTCACTTAATCTCACATGCCAAATGTCTTCTCAAAAGTCACAAAACACACCTTCAAAATGAAGAATTACCTCTGGTCTAGAGGTCTTTTTTCTCTAGATAGACCAAAAACAAAACATTGCACAGATAGGGCAATTGGATCTCATTGACCAAAGTTGAGCAACAATACAGAACTGCTTTAACAAGCACATGTTTCGAGCGGGAGTTGAACCAGCGACCTAAGGATCACGGATAGAACCATGGAGATGTCAGGAGGTGAGATGGTTCACTCGATAGCTTCTCCCACATGTCGTGTCTTTCATCCTCTAGGAAAACTGTTCGGATGTATTTCCGTTGTTCGTCCCGTTCCCCTTTAGTGACATGGACACAACAACCAAGTGAATTAGAGAGTACGCAAAAGTCTTCTCAAAAGTCACAAAACACACCTTCAAAATGAAGAAATACCTCTGGTCTAGAGGTCTTTTTTCTCTAGATAGACCAAGAACAAAACATTGCACAGATAGGGCAATTGGATCTCATTGACCAAAGTTGAGCAACAGTACAGAACTGATTGTACAAGAACATATTTCAAGCGGGAGTTGAACCAGCGACCTAGGGATCACGGATAGAACCATCCTCTACAGTCCTCCACTCTACCAATTGAGCTATTGAAGAGGGTGTACAGCACTGAAAGCAGGAGATCCTTTTGACAAGCCTACAAAAAGGAGCAAGCAGGGTAAGGGAAAATCACTGTACCTGTGTTGTTGGCGCACTTGATCTCATATGCCAAAAGTCTTCTCAAAACAAAACACACCTTCAAAATGAAAAATTACCTCTGGTCTAGAGGTCTTTTTTCTCTAGATAGACCAACAACAAAACATTGCATACACAGGGCCATTTGATCTCATTGACCGAAGTTGAGCAACAGAACAGAACTGCTTGAACAAGCACGTTTCAAGCGGGAGTTGAACCAGCGACCTAAGGATCACGGATAGAACCATCCTCTACAGTCCTCCACTCTACCAAGTGAGCTATCGAAGAGGGTGTACAGCACAGAAAGCAGGAGATCCTTTTCACAAGCCTACATAAAGGCAACAAGCAGGGCAAGGGAAAATCACTGTACCTGTGTTGTTGGCTCACTTGATCTCACATGCCAAAAGTCTTCTAAAAAGTCACAAAACACACCTTCAAAATGAAGAATTACCTCTGGTCTAGAGGTCTTTTTTCTCTAGATAGACCAACAACAAAACATTGCATACATAGGGCCATTGGATTCTATTAACCAAAGTTAAGCAACAGTACAGAACTCGAACTTGTTCGTGTACAAAGCTCGCCCTCAACTTGGTCGCTGGATTCCTAGTGCCTGACTTGGTAGGACATGTGAGGAGGTGAGATGGTTCACTCGATAGCTTCTCCCACATGTCGTGTCTTTCGTCCTCTAGGAAAACTGTTCGGATGTTTTTCTTCGTTCGTCCCATTCCCTTATAGTGACATGGACACAACTTGGCTCCCTTCGTCTCAAATGCCAAAAGTCTTCTCAAAATTCACAAACACACCTTCAAAAGGAAAAAATTACCTCTGGTCTAGAGGTCCTTTTTCTCTAGATGGACCAAGAAAAAAACAATGCATACATAGGGCCATTGGATCTCATTGACCAAAGCTGAGCAACAGTACAGAACTGCTTGAACAAGCACATGTTTCAAGCGGGAGTTGAACCAGCGACCTAAGGATCACAGACTGAACCATCCTCTACACTCCTCCACTCTACCAAGTGAGCTATCAAAGAGGGTGTACAGCACAGAAAGCAGGAGATCCTTTTGACAAGCCTACAAAAAGAAGCAAGCAGGGTAAGGGAATATCACTGTACCTTTGTTGTTGGCGCACTTCATCTCACATGCCAAAAGTCTTCTCAAAACAAGATACGCCTTCAAAATGAAGAATTACCTCTGGTCTAGAGGTCTTTTTTCTCTAGATAGACCAACAACAAAACATTGCACAGATAGGGCAATTTGATCTCATTGACCAAAGTTGAGCAACAATACAGAACTGCTTGAACAAGCACATGCTACAAGCGGGAGTTGAACCAGCGACCTAACGATCACAGACTGAACCATCCTCTACAGTCCTCCACTCTACCAAGTGAGCTATCGAAGACGGTGTACAGCACAGAAAGCAGGAGATCCTTTTGACAAGCCTACAAAAAGGCAACAAGCAGGGTAAGGGAAAATCACTGTACCTGTGTTGTTTGCGCACTTCATCTCACATGCCAAAAGTCTTCTATAAACAAAACACACCTTCAAAATGAAAAATTACCTCTGGTCTAGAGGTCTTTTTTCTCTAGAAAGACCAACAACAAAACATTGCACAGATAGGGCAATTGGATCTCATTGACCAAAGTTGAGCAACAATACAGAACTGCTTGAACAAGCACATGCTATGAGCGGGAGTTGAACCAGCGACCTAAGGATCACAGATAGAACCATCCTCTACAGTCCTCCACTCTACCAAGTGAGCTATCGAAGAGGGTGTACAGCACAGAAAGCAGGAGATCCTTTTGACAATCCTATATAAAGGCAACAAGCAGGGCAAGGGAAAATCACTGTACCTGTGTTGTTGGTTCACTTAATCTCTCATGCCAAAAGTCTTCTCAAAAGTCACAAAACACACCTTCAAAATGAAGAATTACCTCTGGTCTAGAGGTCTTATTTCTCTAGATAGACCAAAAACAAAACATTGCATACATAGGGCCATTGGATTCTATTGACCAAAGCTGAGCAACATAAAAAAACTGCTTGAACAAGCACATGTTTCGAGCGGGAGTTGAACCAGCGACCTAAGGATCACGGACTGAACCATCCTGTACACTCCTCCACTCTACCAAGTGAGCTATCGAAGAGGGTGTACAGCACAGAAAGCAGGAGATCCTTTTGACAAGCCTACAAAAAGAAGCAAGCAGGGTAAGGGAATATCACTGTACCTGTGTTGTTGGTTCCCTTCGTCTCAAATGCCAAAAGTCTTCTCAAAAGTCACAAACACACCTTCAAAAGGAAAAAATTACCTCTGGTCAATAGGTCCTTTTTCTCTAGATAGACCAACAACAAAACATTGCACTGATAGGGCAATTGGATCTCATTGACCAAAGCTGAGCAACATAAAAAAACTGCTTGAACAAGCACATGTTTCGAGCGGGAGTTGAACCAGCGACCTAAGGATCACGGACTGAACCATCCTGTACACTCCTCCACTCTACCAAGTGAGCTATCGAAGAGGGTGTACAGCACAGAAAGCAGGAGATCCTTTTGACAAGCCTACAAAAAGAAGCAAGCAGGGTAAGGGAATATCACTGTACCTGTGTTGTTGG